>CAJHQP010001255.1:0-123570 GCA_905132765.1 Moricandia arvensis
TTCGGCCGCTAGAGACTGTGGTTAATTAAAATAAATGTGTGATCAAACTTTAATTTTCTTAGCTTCAAGTACATTTAGGTTCTTACATTAGAGCTTTGTAAATTTATACATGTGCTTCCATCATGGGCTTGTTGATCCTCACTATAGCTGACAAGCAAATTCAACTTCCCCATCATTCGCGGTCGGATCAATTTGGGTGATACGAGTGTTACGTTCAGTATTTCACTTAGGCAGTTCGGGTACTGGTTACGCTTACACTTAGATCGGTTATTTCGGCTATTGGTAATTTGGTAAAGAAGTTTAGAATTCATTTAGAAACTACCAACCTTTTTGTTTCAATCGGTACAAATAATTTTGGGTTCGAGTCAATTTTGATAGTAGAACTAAGAATTGCTTGATTAACCGTTTACTCGGTACAACCGTTTAATTTCGGTTTGATTATTTTGTTCGGATAAAATATAAGATATTTTGGATAAAATATCGCGTAAATCGGATGATTTAAATGAAAAATATCGGATCATTTAGATTTCTTATTTCGGATATTTTGAATAGTTTCAGGTACTTTGAATAATTTTAGATAATTCAGTTTTCTAACAGAAATAGTTAATATATATATATATATATATAGTTTTCAGTTTTTGGTTTAGTTTATGTTGATGACAAAAAAATGGTTTAGTTTCTATTCAAATATTTCAGATATAGAAATATATAAATTGTTTGGATATTTGTAAATTTTGGTTGGATTTCAGTTTTACTATCTAAATGTACTTTAACAACGCTTAAAATTATGTTTTATAGAATATGTATTATATGGATGGTAAGGTTAATACTTAAGTTCTCCCTCTTATAGACTTCTAAAAACAAAAATAAAATTAAAAATTCAAACAGAGAGATAGAAGGTTTTGCATTGTTAAATTTGGAAATCTCCTAAATTAAACTGTGAATTTTGTTAAAATAAATTAAAAGACTGTGAATTTACGATGGCAAAACAATGTGCTGCAAATTATTTATTTCCAATGTGAAAGTGCCGAATTCGCATTTGACTATATCTAAACGAATCTAAAGCCGTGTCTTTTCCGTACATGAATTTCTTATTTTTTGTTTGGCCTTTTTCCTACTTTTTTACTTTCTTGTTATTTTTAACGAGTCCAGTTCACTAGTTGTCTTTTTAATTTATTTTATGTTTCAGACTTACAGAAAACGAATTAAATATTGATGCGTAGCGTTGAGAGTCTTGAGACACACACGCAAAGATATTTCTCCATTCATTAGAATAAATGTTATGATTAATGCCGTAAAGTTACGAATTAGATTTTTAAGAAAAAACTATTATGTACTCTTTTGGTATGAATTATTATGAAGCACTGAGTCAAGATGCCAAACTGAATCATTATATATTGCGAGCTGATTCATTCCACTTTCATTTGATAATTTCTAGTTGTGTTTAAAATAAATCTGAACTGGTAGATTATCTTAACTGAGTTTGTGAATTATAAATGTGGAAGATGTAAAATGAACTATAAGCTTCATTCAAAAAAAATTGAACTATAAGTTTCATTCAATAAAAAAATGAACTATAAGCTGGTTCGGGCATGATTATAGGGGGTTCTTAAGAGAGTTCTTAAAGGGGTAGAGTCCACAAAATCTTAAGAACCAACTCTTATAGCATTGATCTTTAAAATTGGTAGATATCACTAAAAGTTAAATATTCGATCATTTAAATCTCTAAATAAAGATTGATCCTTACACTGTTTGCGGGTCCCCATGACCCGGGGCGATCCGTGATTGGTTGATTTTTTTTTAATCTGAAAATGAAAATAAAAATAAAAAAATGAATAGTTAAGAATTCCAATGGGTAACACCATTGTAGATACTCTTAAAACTCTTAATTAAGAATCCATTTTGTTTGGTTTATTGTACTGTTCACGGATCTCATTGACACATGGCGATCCGAGATTGGTTTGTTTTAGTTTTTTTTTTAAATTAGATAGAAAAATAAGAACCCCTAACAGAGTTCTTATGGTTAATTATGGTCTTAAAGAGTTTATGGTATATTATTTTTTTTAACAAAAAACTAGATCGCTTTAAATCAAAAATTCCAATAATAAATATATACAATAAAATGTTAATCAACATTCGTTGTATCGTATTTGGTTCAACATATTTCGTTGCCCCGTTAAGTTAAAAATTCAAATAACATCTTACAATATTTTCTATCCTATGTTATAATCTTATAAAAATACAAAATAAAATCTAATATATTAAAACATAGTTAAAATTTAATTAACTTAGAAAATTTAGATTACAATATAATTAAAATCAAATATAATATTTAAATATTAAAATGTTTAACTCTTTCAAAGAATATTTTTTGTGCTTGTATGTATTCTAATTATTTGAAAGTAAATAGCAAACTAGCTCTAGAAATGATAAATATAAATCGTTAAAAAGAATAAAGTTGAATTAGTTGGGTTGAGATGAGTTCAACAACTTCTTAGAGTGTGATTAGATGTTGGACTAAAACTTTACTATAACTTTAGTTTTTATTCTCATTTTTACATTTTCACCAATCAAGTGAAATAATTCAACTATTTTAATTTAAATTTGGAGAAAAAATAACAAAGTAGAATATATTTTTCCTCCACTTTTAACAAGTGAAAACATTTATTCCAATTTTTTTTCTATTTTTTTCCTCCTTTACCATTTTATTTTTTTCCACCATTTACTCTATAATTAACTAATCAAACCAAAATTTGTAAGTAAAAGTGGCTACCATGTCAAGAGTTTTCTAGAGTTTAACTTAATAATAAAAAGAATTGTCTTTTTTTTTCATGGTGTGTTTTTTGTTATGTATGGTGTCTATTGTCTAGACTCCAGAGATCGGAAAAACGATAAATGACGCAAATAAAGTGACGCCATTAGCACGCATTTTAAGTGATAAAAGAGTAGGTAAGTAAAATAATACTTTCCCTTTTCACCTTAGTATTAATTTATTTTCTAATGTTCAAAGAAAACAATATAGAAAGGGAAAATCGACGCGGAAAGAAGTTTGAAATGTCGTCGGTCCAACCTCTTGACTCATCCTGTCGCTTAGAAAATATCTGTGTATCCTCCTTCAAATTACTTTTTAAATAAATACAAATATGTTTGATCCCCGTTACGTTTTTCCTACGTTGACATCGTTTTATCTTATAATAAAACGCTATTATAAATTTTGCCAGTAATCAAGTGTATGTATCACGTTAACATAAACTCTACAGTAGTATTTTCCATAGATCAACATGACGAAACTATTCAGAATTGTTAATTAAACTGTACTTATGAACTTATTTGTTTATCTTAAACATTTTAAGTAACATATTTAAATTTATTTTGTAATCATAGACAAACTTGTATTAGGCATGACTATGCAAATTAAAATATGTCGAATGTATGCTGCCGAAAATAATGATTATATAAGAGATTGTATTAGTTCCAACATATAAGTGGTCCAGATACATAAGAAACTTGATGGCCAATAAAGTTAGAAAGTATCAATCAATGAATGTTCGAACAGGATATCAATCTGCCGATATTAGATGCATTTATGGTGGACTTGGTCAGCAAAGACTTTATCATACTCTTGTATTTTCACACAATCAAATGACTGTTCTAATGGAATATATAAATAAATATCAATCTTATGTTTCAAAATTTTGTTCTTTTGACTTTTTTTTATTATTACACAAAATATCCTTTTACAATTTCAATATAATTTATATTTATTTAAAAATAAAATTAATTTGCATTGATCTTATTAATAATTTTATTTATCTCAAATATTATTGATTAAATAAATGTAGTTAATAAAAATTTAAATACATTTTAATCTTTTTCTTGATATGTATGAAAATGTTAAAGTGTCACTCTTTGAGAAAGATATATACTCTTTCGGTTTCAAAAATGTAAATATTAGAATTTTACACATATGAAAATTTGATTAATTAACTATTTCCAAAAATTATATTCAATATAATTTTAATAAATACAATTTTTTTTTGAAGTTTTCAATTTACCATAAATAGTATATTGAACAGATAAAAATGTTTGTTTTTAAAATGTTTTTTTTCAAATATATATATCTTTTCGAAACTGAGGGAATATATAATCTAGACTTTATAGTTTATATACACTAGATAAATAAATTTTACCCCAAAAATCTGCATTTTCTCGAAACAACTAATAAATGTGTTTGCTCTCTCGAATTTATTATTGTCTTAACTACACACAGTTAACAACTTGGATTAGCACACAAATCTAAAATGGATGTGGAGAGTTAACGCTTAATTGACTACAAATCTCGTTTCAAATTAAATGTCATACTATGTCTTTGTTTCTAGAAAATGAGATGGGGAGTTAAGTTAAGTAGTTGACACATGATTACTCATTTCGTTTCAAATCAATTGTCATTTGATGCTAATATTTTTTTGTTTTAGAACATGTCGTTTTATGTTTTCAGCATAATCTATCATTTTCTCATAATAAAAATGGTGGAAATGTAAAATATAATAGATTATTAAGATTCAACTTTGTTGTATAAAGTTTATACTAACCCTTTAAATTCATGTGAAAACACTAAAACAATGTTCAGTTTGAAACGTACTCCCTCTGTTTCGATTTCGCTGTCGTTGTAGAGTAAAATTTTCCTTTCAAAATAAGTGTCGTTTTATAATTTTAATATAAATTTATTAAATTTATATGTTATTCTATTTTTATTGGTTAAATATGGTTAAATTTATAGGTAATGATGTTTTTATTTTAAAAATATGAAAAACTAAATATTTTTTAAATCTGTGTATAAAAATATAAAACGACAACTAAAATGAAACGAATGTAGTAAATAGCAAGATACAAATACCAAACACTAACCTCTGCAATGCTACTTATACCTAGTATTATATTACATGGAATGTGACATTTTTTTTTTAATTTTATTGTATTCACATTCATAAATTATAATTAACAACTGAAAAGATCAACGAAAGAATCAAACAAAACATATATTGGAAATTAGTAATAGAGAATCTCAATCACATGTACAAAGTCGTAGTTTTCAAAGGGTACATTGAAAGCAACAGTTATTTAGACCCTTATTGTCTAAATTTAAATAAATGATTTACTTTGTTTACAATCATAAGTACAATAACAAAATTGCAAAGTTGAATTGGTCAGCCTTTGACCTTGTGACCTCATTTCACTACCACCACCCCACTTAATAGATACACTCTGGTCCAATACTTCCCTATACCAAAGACTTTTCTTCATTTTAAAAATATTGTCTCTTTTTCTAAAACAAAATTTATATTAAAAGAAGTATTCTAATTATTTACGGTCAAATTTTCAAACACTCAATTCCAGTCCCTTTATATTCCAAACCAGCACTCATCAGTTTCTCCACAAGCCTATAACACTTTCATTCTCTCATCATATAATTCTTCAATCTATTATTTATTCTTATTTATCCTTACCATAAAATTCAGATAATATATTTTATCACTATATAGCCCAAATTATAACACATTATATTTATTTCTCATCATACTTAGGGTTTTTATTTTTAAAAATACTATTTTTGGAAACATACTACTCAAAATGGAAGGTGAAAAAGATATGTTAAGTTGGGAGCAGAAGACACTACTAAATGAGCTCATTCTTGGACTGGAGGCGACCAAAAAGCTTCAGACACGTCTTGGAGAATCATCATCATCTTCTCCGTGGCCGTCGCCGACGTCATCATCTTCTTCTCCGGCGGCTGAGACGAACGGGATTCTCCTGAAGCAGATACTTTCTTCGTACGAGAAATCTCTTGCCATTGTAAACTGGTCTTCCTCACCGCCCGTACAACTTATTCCGAAGGCGGTTGCTGTAGCTCCGGTGACACACTCCGGCGTAGTTCCTGAATCTCCGGCGTCGATAAACGGAAGTCCGAGAAGTGATGAGTTTATTGATGGAGGAGGTTCCAGCGAGACTCATCGCCAAGATCACATTTTCAATTCAAAGAAAAGGTAACAATAAAAAATGTTCAGACAACAATTACAATTCACCGAATTAAATAATGTGATGATATAAATATCATATTATATATTTTTTTTTTTTGCAGGAAGATGTTACCAAAGTGGACAGAAAAAGTGAGAATAAACCCAGAAAGAGGCTTAGAAGGACCTCTTCAAGATGATGTGTATAGCTGGAGAAAGTATGGCCAGAAAGACATTTTGGGCGCCAAGTTCCCCAGGTAACATCATCATCAATCATCATTAATAGATCATCAACATCAGTTCTAGGCCTGACCGTTTTTACCCTAACCGAAACCCGACCTTAATTCAAACTGAAAAAAACTGAAACTTCATCCGAACCGTTACATAAATATCCAAATGAGATTTAAGTGCTTGGTAGTTTCAGATTCGGTACAACCAGAATTGAACCAAATCCAAAATATGATTCAAAAGTATCCAAAATTAATTAAATATATTAACGTTTTTACATATATTAAGCTAATTTAAACACTTTAGAGTGTTTTTAAAATGGTAGTTTGTTTATTTGTTATTTTAAATACTTTTTAGTTAGTATAGATAATTTAATTAGTTTTTAATTAGATTTTTAAATAATTTGTATGTTTGGGTTTTTATTAAAATTTAATTTAAAAAAAAGAATTGAGCAATTTCAGATATTGGCTATAACCAGATCCAAACCAATACAATCCACAAATTAGTAAAATCCGAAAAAGATTTATGAACATAGTATCAAAAATCTGAAATTCAGAATCACGCACCGTAGTTAATATAATACTCAATTGATTTAAACTGCAGGAGTTATTACAGATGCACGCACCGTAGCACACAGAACTGTTGGGCAACAAAGCAGGTCCAGAGATCAGACAGTGATCCAACCGTGTTCCAGGTGACGTACAGAGGAACACACACTTGCTCACAAGGGACCCTAGCTCCTCCTCCTCCACCAGCCTCCCCGGAGAAGCAAGACACCAGAACCAAACCACCCATTGCTCAAAACCCTAACGAGCTTCTCCAGAGTCTCAAAACCAGTTTAACTATTCGAACCGAGGGGCTTGACGACGGTGACAACGTTTTCTCGTTCCCCAATACGGCGGCGTTTAACGAGTACGGGACTAGCAACAACGGCTATTTCGACGGACTCGTGGAGAGTTCACCTATCTTTGACGCTGTTTATTGGTTCAATCCAGCGGTTGAGATCGACCCCACGTTTCTACCAGACTCGATTTATTATTAAAAACATAATGTAAAAGAGAATAACAACTTGTCATCCAGGGAAAATCACTTAGTAGATATAACTTGTATCCATCAAAGCATTATTTCACGTAGTAGATAGCTTGTAGTATCATTTTTTTACCTGGTTAAAAGAGTGATTTGAGTTTAACTAAGCACATTAGAGATGTTCAATCAACAGAACATTATTTCAGTTACAAGAGATTTTTTTCTAGCTATTGAATGGTAGTATCTTATTGAAGATGTTGCTGACCAGCTATTAAGAACCGTTATATCTGATTATAATATGACGTTCGTAAAATTTGTGAAACCTAAATCGGATAATATTATATAAACTTTATTCTAAGACACAATCTCGGTTTATACAAACATAAAGAACCATAAACAATGTTTTTACAGAACCAGTTCAAGTCCTTTACCAAACCGGTTTTGCTAACTCCACAGGTTAGCTCCCAGGAACCAAATATCATACACTTTTTTTCAATTCATACAAGATTTGTTCTGTATTAATCTATTTATCCCCAGAGAACCGGGTTCCACTTTTCCAGGGTTCATCAATTGGAAACAAAACACCAATCACAAAATCCGGTTTAGCCATTTACTATGGTCTCTAATATAACATCATTCAAGTAATCAATCGGACCAGGCAAGCACCAATGCAAACAATCATTCTGTACCTTTGCATTCTTGTCTTTATCAAACGGCCTGAACTGTCGGTACGCACCCGGATGACCGTCGGGTCGGGTCAGTAACATCCCGGTGAAATCCAAAAGCTTTACATTACCACCACCACCACCACCGTCCTGCCCAGTCTTCTCTCTAACCGCTCTTTCGAACTGACTAACCTCCACATCTCTTAGTATCTTATGTACGTTCTTCATCTCAGCCTCCTCATCACTCACCGGCTCTGTTTGCTTACACGTCCCACCGTTATGCCACTCCCCGTTTTGGAAATGATCTGGAGTCGAAGTCCTGAAAAACACCGTACCTTTACAGTTAGTTTCATCTGCTATGAAGTCCATGACGTTACGCAGCGAGGCGTTATAAGCATAGTCGAATCCTAGCTCCTCCAACTTTTCTGGACAATTATGGCAACCGACCGGTTTGGAATTTTCGTGGTAAACCGCGGTTTTGAGATACCATTTACCGGTCGAGATGATGGCATAGTCTAGGCTAGGCATTAGACTGGTCCATGTCTCATCGAGTTTATCAAGATGTAGCTGGACCGCAGCAGTTGAGACACCGTTTGAATCTTCGAAAATCGCGGCTTTGGCTAGAAATGGCGACCAAATGTTTGATATAGTCAAGTTATGTATAGGGAAGTGCCATCTTTTCGATTTGTACTCCTTGTCGTGGTACACTTCAACAGGTTCTTCAACCTGGAGAGACAGTAAAAAAAAAGACCTATTTAAGGAATTTGTAAAGTTAAGATCGAATCAAAAACAGAGTTGGCCTAGTCGATAAAAATCTTAGATTATTTAGTAAATGGTTATAGCTTCGAAGAGTTAATTTAACATGGTTTATATTAGGGACAAATGTCCAACATCGATAGTTGGAATGGATCTTTAGTAGTATATAAGATGGATATGTCAATCCATTTATCACCAATTGGTTTTAGGTTGAAAACACATCTAGCTTAACAGTTCAGACATAACCTAAAGTGGTATACGGTCCATAACCATTAAAAGAAAATAGAAACAAATAGCATTATTACCATATAGAGCATACAAAGCAGAGATTCGACATGGTTGCGCACGATGGAGTCACCAATGAATGCCCAAGATTTGTTTCTCATAAGATGAAGAAACCTATGAGGATCAAAACGTGGTAACAAACAGTCATGAGGCTTCCATTTCCAGTAGAGAAAGTCTAGGTCAGGCCTGCCGTTGGTGATGCAGTTTTGGTGACCGTCGATGAGATTGCCGCATGTGTTGTTTGTGTAGATTGGTCCTGATGAATCCGGGATCCATTTACCGGCAAAGAGATTGCACTTCTCTACTTCAATATCTGATTCAAGAAAACAAAAAAAACAAAGTTTGTTATTAGGACCAATGTGAGATGAACTATAAATCAAGAAGTCAAGATCAGTAAATCAAGAACTCAGTCTTTGAAGCAAGATTTAGATCTTGAAAATCTAGAACACATAGTTCCAAAACCACTATAGATCTGGTCATAATCAAGATTAAGACAAAAACACAATGGATGGTTCCACATGGTGCTGATCTTACCCTGAGGGATGAGATCTTCGTTTTCAGGGACGATAACCTTGGGCGGCGTAAAGCGTGCTTCGAATTTTCCGGTGACCGAAGCAAAGACTGGAGAAAAGTCGGTGGAGTGGAAAATGAAGAGACTGAAAGCGAGACCAGTTATGAGAATAACAGAGAAGAGCTTGATGAGAAACACATTCTTCTGGATCTTGGAGACTGAGAACAACTTCAGCTTCATCTCTGAACAGTGTGCTGTGTTCTTTGCTCTGAGTGTTATTCGACCGACACATGCTCTTTATTATTTGATTGTAAATCATTGGACCATTTCTAAAAAAGAACCATACAGTAAATGAGTGAATGAAAACTTATTACTATAATAATCTGACTATGTCACAGTTCACTTTACTGGAGTCTGGAGATATGGCAATATTTTTGATTTTTTTTTGTCACAGTTCACTTTACTTTTTTTTTTCTTTAAATTTAATATTATTAAATCAGTTCACTTTACTTGAGTCTGGAGATATGTCAATACATTTGATTTTTTTTGGGTAGACAAGCTATTTCTCCACTAGAACTATTGTATAGCATCAGATGTCTCTCAAACTATTGGTTCGCTCTATATATCCCCGAAAAAATAGTTCGAGTTCTAATTCCCCATGAATGTTGGTTTAAAACATAATTTGGTATAATCATGGATACAAAACACCATACCGAAAATAAACCAGAAAACCGGTTTGGAATTCAGCACTTTACCAAATTTTACCCGACCCAATTTTAAGATTTCAAATAGCACACATGTAGAAACTGAATTTAAAATTTAATTATTTGAATCTCCATTGATTGGAATTGGTGATCTATGAGTTGTAGTACATTCAGAGCTTTGAGTGTATCATCTAACCCACCTTTCTGAGTTTTTTCTGGTCATAATCGATGGGATAGGTAGTGAAACGAAAATCTTGTTAAAATCGAAATTGTAGGTGCTCAATTATAGTTTATGATATGGGTCTAATTATATTGGATAAAACCCACAAAAATCTGTTAAAAAAACTGTTAAATCGTGAAGAAAATGGTGAAATTGCGACATTTGAGGTCTGCAAAATCGTAGATAGAAGGTAGAAGATGGGGGCAAAATCGTCATTTTATATTCATTATTTAAAATAATAAAAACATCATCATTTGCACTACTGAATATTCGAACTTGGGACCTGATATGCTTTACGAAAGCTAACCACCAGCCTACACTTACTCTTCTGTAACACTTCACTAACTAAATATATGATCATTAGCGTACTTTGTTAATAACAGCTCATCTTCTCCGCATCTCCTCTGCAATTATACATACATTTCTCCTCAAATAAATATATCATCTCTGCGCCTTAAGTCTTTTTTCTTCGACTCTAATCTTCACTCTTCTCTCCCAGATTTTACTTTCACTTTCATCAAATTTGTTTGATTTAAACACTTTGGGGATTTTAAGCTAGATTTTTATACTCGGTTAATTTTATGAAATTCGGGTAAACAGATTTGTTGGGTCTGGGTTTTAGTTATTGGTTAAGAGACATAATCGGATCTTCTATCGGTTTAAAACTGGATAACCGATATTTCCGGTTTAATTTAAGACAGTAAACCAAAGTAATTGATTTGTATGGGTCTATAGGTTTTGAACTTTAAATTTATGTGGAAATAAGTATTTAATGTTTGTTTTGTGGGCAAATGGAACTCGAACTATTTTCTCGGGGATATATAGAACGAGGCAATAGTTTGGGAGACATCTGATGCTATACGATAGTTTTCGTGGAGAAATAGCTCGTCAGCCCTTTTTTTTTTGGTAAACATGTTTTCGAGTTATAGTAGTCAAACACTATTTTATCAAATGAGAAAGGTCATTTTAAATTTTTTTTTTCTCTTTAACACAGTAACTTTGTTAATGGGCTGATGATGACGAGCTCTCAGACCTCAAATGTTCAACCAAAGAGAGCTCGTCATCATCACCTGGTTCTTCGTGGATAATAAAGGAGATGGTGTTGCTGCCACTATAACGGATGAGGGTGTCGCGGCTGTTGGTGTTGCCTTGATTGCGGTTTGAGGCCTAGTCGCGGAGGAGCTAGCTTTGGTCGTGGGAGGCCGACCTTGGTCGCGGAGGAGCTGAGTCTGGTCGCGGAGCTGCCGAGTCTGGTCGCGGAGCTGCCGACCTTGGTCCTGATTGCGACGATGTTTGGTCGGCGCTGGGAGATGAAGAAGCTGTGGGGAAGCTTGGTCGCAGCCGTGAAAGAGTTAGATCTGGTCGGGGGATACTGAGCCTGGTCACGGGGGCACCGAGCCTGGTCGCGGGGGAGCAGGCTTTGGTCGCGGGGAGGCCGAGCTTGGTCGCGGAGGAGGTAGATGAGGCGAGATCAAAGGAGCCGGCGGCAAAGGACGAGGGAGCTCCGGAGGGGCCTGGTCGCGGTCGCGGATGAGATGGCTCCGGTCGCGGGGAACTCGAATCCGGTCACGGAGGAGATGGCTCTGGTCGCGGGGAAGCCATACTTGGTCGCATGGAAGCCATACTTAGTCGCGGGGGAGCCGAACCTGGTCGCGGAGAAGACGAACTTGGTCGCGAGGAAGGTGGCTTTGGTTCTGGTCGCGGGGGAGCCGACCCTGATCCTGGTCACGGTGTTTTCTTGTTGGCGCCGGGAAAAGAAGAAATTTCTGAGAAACTTGGTCGTGGTCGTGGGGGAGTTAGCTCTGGTCACGGGGAAGCCAAACCTGGTTGCGGAGAAGTCGAACCTGGTCGCGAGGAAGGTGGCTTCGGTTCTGGTCGCGGTGACTCCAGCTCCGGTCGCGGAGGAGATGGCTTTGGTCGCGGGGAAGCCATACTTGGTCGCGGGGGAGCCGACTTCGATCTTGGTCGCGGTGTTTGTTAGCGCTGAGAAATGAATAAATTTTGGAGAAACTTGGTCGTGGTCGCGAGGGAGTTAGCTCTCGTCGCGGGGAAGCTAAACCTGGTCGTGGAGAAGCCGAACTTGGTCGCGAGGAAGCTGGCTTTCGTTCTGGTCGCGGTGACTCCAGCTCCGGTCGCGGAGGAAATGGCTCTGGTCGCAGGGAAGCCATACTTGGTTGCGGGGGAGCTGACCTCGATCTTGGTCACGGTGTTATCTTGTTGGCGCCGGGAAATGAAGAAATTTTGGAGAAACTTGGTCGTGGTCGCGGGGGAGTTAGCTCTGGTCGCGGGGAAGCCAAACCTGGTCGTGGAGAAGCCGAACCTGATCGCGAGGAAGGTGGCTTCGGTTCTGGTCACGATAACTCCAGCTCCGGTCGCGGAGGAGTCGAGCTTGGTTCGCGGATTGTCGTCGCCAAAGGTGAGGTTGCTGGTGGTGAGGTCGCCGATGGTGAGATCTCTGGAGGTGAGGTCTCCGTTGATGAGGTGAGGTTGGGGGAGATGGATGAGGCGAGGTCGGAGGGCCTTGGTCGCGGAGGTCGCGTAAATGAGATGAACTTGGTGGTCGCGGCCAAGGTCACTTCGTAGGAGAGAGCTGATCGTGGTGATTCTGCTCGTGGGGACACCGTTTTGGCGACCGCGGGTGGTGCTGCTATAGTGGGGAGTTTTGTTTGTTTGATATCGTGAACAAAAAGTGGAGATGGTTTAGAGATGTCGACTTTAGGAGATGTTGATGGAATAGGTTCATCTTCAAGTGGAGAAATTGTATCGGTGGTAGCCGAGATTGCTACGTTGGTTTTTATCTGTTTTTGACTTGTTGCTTATGTTGAGGATGTATGGATACGACGACTTCCTTCTTTTTTTAAAAAAATAGTTTGTAGAATTCGTATAATCGAGGAAGAATAATGTGAGCGTGGAGCTGCATCATTTTGAGAACTGATCTCATTTTTTGTAAAGTAAGGGTTCGTAGAGCTCGTCTCCATGTGAGCGCGGAGCTGCAGCATTATGAGAATAAATCTCGTATATTTTACGGACGAGTTATAGAACTCTTATGGAAGTGTGGGCGCGGAGCTGCAGCACTTGAGAACTGATCTCGTACTTAAATGAGTTTTGTAAGATTCGCTCTTATGTGAGCGCGGAGCTGCAGCATATTGAGAGTATATTCTCGTATTTTTTATGAGCGAACTACAAAAAGCTCTAAGTGTGGGCTCGGAGCTGCAGCACTTGAGAACAGATCTCGTATTGAAGAGATTAGTAGGACTTGTTCTTATGTGAGCGCGGAGCTGCAGCATTTTGAGAGCGATTCTCGTATTTTATAAACAAGTCGCCTAACTCTTTAAATGAAGCGTGAGCGCGGAGCTGCGGCACTTTTAAGAACGGATCTTGTCCGAAATGAACTTAAAACTTGTTCCTACGTGAGCACAGGGCTGCAGCGTTTTAGGACGGACCGTGTTTTTGAACAAGTGGTAGTTCATTTCGTTTATGTTTGTAAACGTTTTTGATGATACGAATTGTAGACTTTATTGACTAGAGAGGTTTCATACTTGTGCAGCACAAGAGAACGGATCTCGTATTTCGTTTATGAAGTCTTGAAGTGTGATCGCGGAGCTACAACACTTTGAAGGCATCCCGTGTAAAATAAGTTGTAAAGCTTTGTTCATCTTGTGTTATTTGATTGTCTCACAATTATTGTTTGATAATCGCATGGTTGGTGACTCAATAAGCTTATTATAGGTTGTGAAGAGGTCCCGAGAGTTTGTCGACTGGTGAAGAGGATATGAAGTGAGATCGCAAGCTAATTTGAGGTCACCAGTTTGTGTAAAATCATCTTGCATTGAACCAAAGTCATCGGTGGTGGAGATTTTTGTAGTGTGGAGATAAGTAAGGTTGACGATGGTGCCGAAGTAGTTGTTAATCTCGAGGTCCGATAGTACCGAGGTAGTGGATGTTCGCGAGATCGTTGGTGACTTTGAGATAGTTGATGGTCGTGAGGTTGTCGTCGCCGCTTGTTGTAAATAATATGTTGTTACTGCTCTGGGAGAGCAGGTGAGGTCATCGGCAACTAAGATTATCAATGAGAAGTTGTTGAGGTTATCTCATCAAGATCTCAGAAGTTGAGGCATGTGTTGACCCGTGGTCGTCGCTTATTCCGAAAGAACAATTGAGGTCATCTTTACAGCAGGTTAAGTTGTTTTTTATTGGTGGATGAGCAGGTGGACTATTTGCGACGAGCATATGAACACTACTGGCGACGAACAAGTGGACACTGCAACTGAGGGCGACTAGGCGGATGCTACTGACGACGAGTAGGTAGACACTACTGGCAGCGAGCAGACATATGCTGATGTTGGCGACGAGCAGACATATGCTGATTTTGGCGATGAGCAGGCAAAAATTGTTGTTGGTGACGAGCAGGTGGACGCTGGTGGCGACGAGCAGGTGGTCGCTGGTGGCGACGAGCAGGTGGTCGCTGGTGGCGACGAGCAGGTGGTCGCTGGTGGCGACGAGCAGGTGGTCGCTGGTGGCGACGAGCAGGTGGTCGCTGGTGGCGACGAGCAGGTGGTCGCTGGCGAGCAGGTGGTCGCTGGTGGCGACGAGCAGGTGGTCGCTGGTGGCGACGAGCAGGTGGTCGCTGGTGGCGACGAGCAGGTGGTCGCTGGTGGCGACGAGCAGGTGGTCGCTGGTGGCGACGAGCAGGTGGTCGCTGGTGGCGACGAGCAGGTGGTCGCTGGTGGCGACGAGCAGGTGGTCGCTGGTGGCGACGAGCAGGTGGTCGCTGGTGGCGACGAGCAGGTGGTCGATGCTGGCGACAAGCAGGTGGTCGCTGCTAGCGATGACCAGGTGGTCGCTGCTGGCGATGACCAGGTGGTCGCTGCTGGCGATGAGCAGGTTGACGTGGTCGATGCTGGCGACGACCACTAGGTGGCCGCTGCTGGCGACGACCAGGTGGTCGCTGCTGGCGACGAGCAGGTTGACGCTGCTGGCGACGAGCAGGTTGACGCTGCTGGCGACGAGCAGGTGAACGTTGCTAGCGACGAGCAAAGAGATGTCTAGCTAGGTTAAGTGTTTTTTTTTGTGCTAAGTGGTTATGTTGAAACTGAGACTGCCACAGGTGTCATTCATTAAATGCACGAGATTCGTGATCTCCTCATTAGTGTTCTTGTTGATCGGTTGTAACGAGGTCACCATTGCAGATACAACGTTGATGGCTAGATGACTCGAGGTCGTCGATATAGACGTTGCGTTGATAGCTGGTTGGCTCGAGGTCGTCGCTACTAATTGTGTTGTTGGCTGGTTTGTTTGTGCTCGTCGACATAAGCAATGCATTTTTGGTTTGTAGGCCTGAGATCGGTGCGATGGGCATGGCGTTGTCAGCTGGTTGGTCCAAATTTGTCGCCACTAACAACGCGCTGCTGGTTGGTTGGCCTTAGGTCATCGTGGTTACCATGCTCGTCGTTCTTGGGTTGTCGATGATTGCGAAAATCAGGGCCTTTGGTGGCAATGTGAATTTTGTAATCACCGAGCTTTCTTGTTGTAAAGAAGATTCTTCGGCCCCACTGAGTTCATTGATGCGGTTGTTGCACGCGATCTGGGAATGGGCGAGTTCATCGAAGCGATCAGCAGTTCCCCGAGCGAGCTCGTCGATTCTCCCCAAAAGCGTTTGAGAGATTAAGGAGATACCTGGTTGTTTGAGATGTGCTGCTTCTGCGCCTGGTTGGTCGCTAGTTGTGTTGAGATGGCCGATTGTTTGGCTGCTCCTTGATCAGTCGCTCAGAGTTCGTTCGTCGCTCTGTGAGATGTTTCAGTGACGATCGGATGAGTCGAGGTCGTCATAGCTGGATGAGTCTCTACATTCGTCGGATGAGCTGAGGTCGTCGCCCCGATGTGGCCCTCGATGCTGATCGGATTGGGCGAGGTCGTCGCGACTAGATGGGGCGAGCTCGTCGTCTCCTGAATGCTGGTGTTTGCAGAAGTCAGAGCATCTGGTTGCGCTGTGGGTTCTGTAATCGCCGAGTTGTCCTGAGGTAGTGAAGAATCTCCGGCCCCACGGTGGGCGCCAATTGTTGAATCCATATCCGGACGATAATGAAAATGAGGTAGGAAATGTAAAGGATCAGAGACTTTCGTATTAATAATCAGGAATAAACAAACTCGGAGAATACAAGAACTTTAAAGAGATCGTATAAACAACAATGTCTAAATGAATTCTCTCTGGTAGTCGGAGATGAGCTCGTCCTTGAGAGGGGAGGTCGTCTCGGACTTTTCTGGTAGTTTCTGGTAGTCGAAATTGAGCTCTCTTAAAGGAGAGAGGTCGCTTTAGACTCTTTCTGGTCTCTCTGACGTTTCAGGATCCCCTTTCTGTGACTCTGACATCTCCTATTTATAGTGAAAGTACTGCTTTGTCTTCTTGTTGAGTAATCATTCTCTTAATGGGCTGAGCCTGATTTTGGGTCTAGCAGTTAATGGGCTTTGTGCTAGACCCATCTCCAACATATGAGTCTCTGAGAGTTAGGAGAGGAATGTTTTGTGTTGTAAGTGGAACTAGCCTCACAAAAAGTTGTAAGGGAAGCAGCTTATGGTTCTGTATAAACAATTAAGCAAGAAGCTTGTTTATGGTGTCTCAACTTATTTGGCTGTGTTTCTTTAAAGAGACATCAAAAAGGTAAAAATAAGACTTCAAATAATATATAACTTATTTTCTTCTCTTCAATATTTTAGTATCTCCGTAGCTCCTCAAAGTTTCAACATACATAGCAACAAATGTGTAAACCTCTAATTCCCTGAGGTTGAGGCCTTACAAGATCATATGAGATTACAACTCAAAAAGATACAAAGAAGGTTATGAAGGTCTCTTGGTAGCTGATCCTGCTCCCTCATTGGCATGTTCCTGACTCGGTATCACAAACTTGTTAACTTTCTGTGACAATTCATAAGCATAGGCCAACAACAACAACAACAAAAAAGATTTGGATTAGTTTGGCATTGATCAAGATAAAGAATGAGAACAACACAGGCCTAAGAACTTAAGAAACACTGTTAAAAAAAGCTTCATCATTCTCCAATGAGATACTAATTTTGCATTGATTCTGCTATCTCTGAGAGTAAGTGTATTAAAAAGCTCAAACATGTAAATCACTCGATAACTGTAACCAACCACAATGGTAATTTTTTTAGCCCTTTCAGAATTACATAGATAGCTTGAAACAAAACATAACACATATGTCACAATTACATCATTCATTCAAATAAAAATTGTTAATTTCTCAAAGTTTCCATCAATAATCAACCAAAATGTAGCAGCATAACTGTCTTGAAGCAAAAGTGTCCGTAGAGATCAGTAACGAGAAGGGATAAAGATGAAACCTTTGAGAGAACGCATTCTCTGAGAGACTTCAAGAAGCGGATGCATTTCTCTTGATCGAACGGAGACTCAGCGACGCAATTGAGAAGAAGGAGAGCCTCTTGGCCGCATACTGGTTGTTGATTCTGTTTCTCCATAAACCCTAAAGACAAGGTCTTAGGCCGACCGAGAGATGATGATGCTTCTGGTGTGATGATGGATCTTAACTACGATCACGAGGCGGTGACTTAAAAAGGGTAAGAGAAACAATATCATTAATAGGCCCGAAGCCCAGTTCAGTTATCCATCAAAATTATTAATAATTTGTATAGTCCGGCTTTGTATAAACTCGTTAATTATACTGGTTACTCGGTGAAATTTATATCATTACTATAATAATAATAATAAAATAAAAGTTGGATATAATAATATTATTCGCTGTCCACATCATCATTTTAATTCAACCAATAACAATGTATTTTTCTGTTATTTTGTTATAGATTTCACAAAAATTGATCGGGGTTGAATTCAGAATAATCAAATGAGTTTTGTGGCTCTGAAACTTTTTGTTAAAAATTCTGAAACTTTTTGTAAGATATACTGAGAAATAATCAATTTAAACTACTTTAATATATATATATATATATTTCTTATAATAAAATTACAAGATAACTAAATACTATATAAATTAATTCTTTTACAATAAATGAACAGTAGCAAAACCATCATAAAAGTGAGTTAGTGATCATATGTCTATCATTTCATTTATAATTGTTATTTTAAATGTTAATATATAAATTCTACATGAATCTATCAATTTAATAAGGAAAAACTCTAAATATAATCAAAAATGAATATTATAAAGTGATTGTTTAATTTCTTTTAAAAATATAAAATTAAACAAAATAATGGACAGTACAAAAGTTGTTATCAAATCATTATTATTCAAAATCTTTTGAAAAGTATCCCATACCTGTTGGGAATGAAGCTGTAATCTGCAATGCCTTTCTAAATGGTCTTTAATGATTTTGTCCATTCTAAGGAAATTATTTGAGCTAATTCGCATTCTGAATGTGTTTATAAATATACAAATTATCAAAAAATTTAAATTTTTTATTTGCCTCTACTATTTTTTTTGTTTGCTTGTAGCAAGAAATGTAAAAAAGTTTACATTCCCTCTAAATATATTGAATTTAACAAATTAGAGTAATTAATATAATTAATTTATTCAACTAATAATATACACAAAAGAATTACTTACTAATATAAAATATTAAATACACATATAATTGAGGGAAAATCTCTCATCAAATCATTTATAATTTTTTTTGTCACAAAATAACCATAAAAATGATAAAAATAGATTTTATTTTATTTTTTGAATTTTTTTTAAAAATACCACTTTTCTTGTACCACTTTTCAAAACTATCTTAATCACTTTTACCATTGTTTTTAAGAAGAAAAAAACACACTTATAACCCTTATGTTAATTAATCTAATACTTAGGGTTTCGAGTTAAGAGGTGAGGATAGAGTTTAAGAATGTAAAATTTAGGATTCTAATTAATTTTTAAAAAACCTCTTAAAAAATGGTATTTTTGAAAATGTCTCTTTAATGAAGGTAAAAATGAAAAATGGTAAATTTGAAATTCTTTTTTTAATATATATATAGATATTTTTTAATTTTAAGACTCAACTACAAAACTCCATCCCATAACTCTAAACCATAAGTGTAGATTATTTATTACAAGAGATATAAATGTATATCTACACCCTTTAATAAAATTTATTTTGATCATTTTTCTTCTTAAATGCTATTTGTGAACAATTTTTTTTAGGTCGATATTAAGGTATTTCTCTATAATTAAACTTATATATAAATTTGATAGATTCCCGATAGCAATTTTGACGAACAATTCGTCGGAAAATTGTCATCTGGAATTCAAACGGATTTCCAATAATATTTTCTTTTTGATTATCGGTGGGAAAAATTATTTCTGACTATTAAGTCCGTTGGGGATTGTTGTTTTCTGACACCCAAGAGCCAGCATACACAAGAACAAACCTTAAAAGGTAGAACGTACGCAAGAGCCAGCCTCATAATGGAGAACGTAGACGCAACCCGATCCTTCATTTGTCTACCTGTTAAACCACAACCCCATATTATCTGTTTATTCCGGCTACTTCAGATACACACAACAACCAATATAAAAAAACCTCGATGATTGGAAGAGATAATTATCAGCAAACACACACAAAAAAAAAAGTGAGACATGGAGGAAGATATCAAGAGATTATTCCTAGTAAACACTTCGGCAATAATCTCCGTAACTTATTGTTACTACATATCGACAAGATTCAAAGCTGGTGTTCCTCGATTACTCTCTATTCTTCCCGTAAGTGTTCAGTTCTTTGTTTTCCCCATGCTCTTCTCCTCTTTGTTGTTCGCTTTCCCCATAATGTGTACCCTAACAGGGATGGGAACTATAAAGCTCATCCTCTTTGCATTTGATAAAGGTCCTCTTTTCCCACTTCCCACAAGTCTTTTTAGATTCATGTGCTTCGCTTTCTTTCCCATTGAGAGACTTCGGAAAAACCTAAATCTCAATCTACTTCCCCCATTTGGGTTTTCTCCACTAAAGTTGCAATATGTGCAGTCATGTTTATTTTACACGCACGAGGTTACAAGCATAACCTTCCCACGACTCTTTTATGGGTTATGTATTGCCTATATATGTACTTGCTACTTGATATTACATTTAACCTCATCAAATTTCTTTTTATTATCATTCTTGGGTGCGATCTTGAGCCAGTGTTTGATGAACCTTACCTATCCACCTCTCTTCAAGACTTTTGGGGTCGCCGGTGGAATCCGATGGTGTCTTCCCTTCTCCGGTCAGCTTTCTACGCTCCTCTGGTGGGTAAATCCAACTCCCGTGTGGCTATGTTTATCGGGGGTTTTATGACGTTCCTCGCCTCTGGACTGTTCCACGAACTTCTATTCTACTACACAAGCCGTGAAAGGCCTTCCGGGGAGATCACTTTGTTTTTTGTGTTACATGGGGTCTGTACTGCGGCAGAAATGGTGGTGAAAAGGTCAACGTTTGGGCAGCGTTGGGCAGTGAGACCAGTGGTGTCTCGGCTGCTTACAATGACATTTATAATTGTCACCAGTGGTTGGCTCTATTTCCCTCAACTTACAAGGGGAAATGAGATGCGCCATTTTATTACCGAATATATTATTGTTTCCTGAAACTATGAAATGAGAAAACTAAAAGCGTTGTGTTACCAAATAAAATATATGTATGTGTTTCAATACTGAAAGCGTTGTGTTCACCTCTTGAATAACATTTTTTGTTTGTTGGTTTTGTCTTTTTTTTATTTTTTTCAATTTTTCTGGTGATAGCCGGCAATTTCAGAATAATACTACTTATTACTAATCTGACCAATCATATTAACTGTGAAATTATGAAAGAAACGAAAATCTAAACAAAAATCTTCATTAGCGTTTCTCGCCGGTTGTTTCTTGGCTAAGCAACCCGACCAAGGAGCCAGTTGACTAGTTGAGTCAAGAAGCGGACATCCACTGAAATTGTGTAAAAGACAAACAGGTTAAAACCAGTTTTTCGAAAACAAATTAAACGTATATGTTATATGAGAAAGGAATTACCCCGCTTGTGGGCTTTGCCTTCAGAGCTACTAGGTTTTAAGGTCGAGCTTGTATATTTGTTATCGGAACTTTATAGTTTATACTGATCCTAGTGAAAAGTTTGAGAATTTTAATATTTCCTCAGACAGTAGACAACAAAGTACGGGTAAACAATCTCTTGTGTTATTGCGTTTGTTGTTTTCTCGATCACATACAAATACAAAGGAAATTGATTAGATCAAGAACAATCTTGGATTTGAACCTAGATCAAGGGTATACAATCAACACTGATAATTGATTAGTGAATGCATATCATATATATCAGTAAACATGTTTAAGTTCATTGATAATTGATACATTAAATGTCGAGAAATTATTGGTAGATTGTGATTCACTTACGATGGTGATGAACCATGTTGTTCTTTAATTTTTCCGTCGCAAAGCATTCTCTGACCTAGTAGATTTACCACCAAATACTCATTCCGTTTATAAAATGTGTCATTTTAACATTTTTTATATAAATTAATAAAATAATTGAATTGCATTATATTCTTTTAATAACATCTATTTAATCAATAATATTTGAAATAAATAAAATTATTTATAAAATTAATGCATTTATAACTATTATTTAACTCAAAATTGCATTGACATTTCTTTTTGGGGCATACATATATGTATTTCATTATTGATAAATAAGCTATGTTAACGATTACATTGTGAATAAAATCCTTTTTTATATTGTTTTCGAACAGTGACAAAGAAAAAATATATATTGTTTTCGTTCATCGCAAATCCATGATGTCATGGCATGCACGAGATGTAGACAAACTCTTTTACTAACTTTTACCTTTATGGTTTTTTTAAAAAATTTTAATTTAAACTAGATTATGACCCGCGCGGTTGAGCGAATAATTTATATTATATTTATAATTTATGTTTTCAAATTAAAATTATATAATTTGATGATATTTTATAAACTTCGGTTAAGGTCTGGATTTTTTTTTTGGTTTTCAGTTAAGTTTTGGTTCATTTGAAAATTTTGGTTTTTAATTCTGGAAACACAGTAATAGTTCGACTATTTATAAATATTATAATTTGTTTTTTATTTTCTACTTTGTGGAAAAATACTTTATTGTAATCAAAATTTGAGATGAATTGATTGTTTTATTTGTTTTAGATGATGACGTTATATAATTTGTATTAGTTTTGTATTTATAGTATGACTATGAAATATGATTATCAATTTTATAATATATATATATATATATATACAATTTCCAATATATTATATATTATACAATTTTATTTTATATAATATTTTGTATCAAATTTTATATTAGTCTAAATGAATAGAATTTTATATTTATGAAAATAAAATAAGTTAACATAAATATTTTTATGCTCTACCTCTTCAACTCCTCCCAGCTGTTTTGCTTTTCATGTACACTAACCATTATCAGTTAACGTATGTGAATAAAAAAGGAGTGAAGTTAGGTTATCAGAGAAATAACTTCACATTTCTTCTCGTTTTAGCCATAAGTGAGACATCTGTTCAACAAATAAAAGTATCTCTTTCATCAATAACATAAACAAATCAGCATAGTTGATTAGAAAAACAGTTAATAACAGCTTCAAATTGTAGTTAATATATCTACATTTTGTAAAGAGTTCGACATGTACAAACTTCAGTAATAGCCACGACCTATACATATATATATATAATATGCAATATTAGGATGCATATTACTTAATACATGTTTAAAATTACACAAGAAATGAGAAGATACTTGAACAATTTGGTATTGTGACTAATTGTAGCATTGTCTTGGAGCTGGAACTTGAGCCAATTATCAGCGTTCATAGCTGAAATGAGGTAAAGAAAATAGCAATAGAATAAAAAAGAGTTATATTTAGATATGATAGAGCCCGACACAAATGATCAAAACTCTAATCGTAGTAGTAGTATGATTGTAGCCAATAAAGAAAATGGGGTTAGAGTATAATACAATGCACCTATAATACATAGCATTTCGTTTCCAGATAAACATGTGAGATCACAAAGCACAATGGAAGTCAAAAATTTCTATTAGACACGAGGCGTACTTGTATATATTGTTAGATATATATTTGGAAAGATATTGATATAATTAGTGTGTTATTCATGGAATTGGTGTGTTGTTCCACCTAAACCAACAGAATCTTATAAGATATTATTGTAAATCGTATCAATATTTAGGCGAAAATATATTTTGAATGTTCAAACAAACTAATTTATATAGTGAAATAAAAAAGCCTTGTTAAACGTTCAAATGAAATAAGATGTAATATAAGTTATAAAATAAAATATTATTTAATTATGTTAAGCATAAATATAAGAGTTACATTACTTGTAATTATGAAATTAAATCAAAGGTAAAATCTTTAGAAGGATTTTGTTTTAATATTATAGATAAGTAACATATCTTTTAGTTACAACATATTTAATAGGTTCAAATTGAAATTATGCCAAGTTAAAATTCAAATAAAACTTTATTTTAATATATTAGATCTAATAAATAAGGTGATTCGTACTAACCATGCGAGAGAAGTCAAGAAACACAAAATATTATATAAAAATGCCGGATCGTAAAAGTGATTTACAAACTTTGTAAAAACATATATAATCAACGAACGAAACGGGAATCCATTCACAAATTATGCGTAAACGCAACTTATTTAGTTTTATTTCAGTAAACTATCCTTCTTTCTTTTTTGGTCAACTTTTGTTCCATATAAGCAATATAAAAAGTAATTAACAAGGGAGAAATCAAACAAACAGCCAAAGGGAGAACGTACACATGAGCAAGCCTCGGAAGGGAGAACGTAGAAGCAACCCTTTTCTTAATTGTCTACCTGTTTTAAACCATAATCCCGGCTACTTCGATTAGTACACACAACAATGTAACCAAGATAAAACCACAATCATCTTTAGCAACACACAAAACGAAGTGAGACATGGAGGAAGAAAACAAGAGATATGCCCTAGTATGGCTTTTTGCAATAATCTCGTAAGTTATTGTTACTACTTATCGTCCAGAATCAAAGCTGGAGTTCCTCGATTACTCTCTATTCTTCCAGTATGTTTTCAGTTCTTTGTTTCTCCCATGCTCTTCTCCTCTGCTTTGTTCACTTCCACCATAATGTTTGCCCTAACAGGGATGGGAACTTCAAAGCTCATCCTCTTTGCATTTGATAAAGGTCCTCTTTTCCCACTTCCCACAAGTCTTTTTAGATTCATGTGCTTCGCTTTTTTACCGACTGAAAACCTTAGAAAAACCCCTAATAAATCTCAAATTCAATCTACTTTCTCCATTAGGGTTTTCCCCATTAAAGTTGCAATATGTGCAGTGCTGTTAACGTTACATGTGCGAGGTTACAAACATAATCTTCCGACGATTATGTTATGGGTTTTGTATCCTCTATATGTGTACTTGACCATTGAGAATATATTCACCGTCGCCAAATTTCTGTTTACTATAATTCTTGGGTGTGATCTTGAGCCAGTGTTCAATGAACCTTACTTAGCCACTTCTCTTCAAGACTTCTGGGGTCGCCGGTGGAATCCAATGGTGTCATCTGTTTAAGAAAACTAAAGAAGTCCATATATGTACTGTATTTTCAGCCAGTGAACTAAACCTTAATCCAGTGAACTGTTTGAATACATGAATATCCATAAATAAATTAATGTGTTGGAAACAGAAATAGCAATATTAAATCATAAAGCTTAATTAATTTCTTACTTAATTTGTATAGATATGTCAATATATATCTGTACAAAAAATATGTTAAGGTGATGAACGTGATTCTCGATATATATCTGTATATTAATGGGATTCTCTACGAATATTAACTAATATTAACCAATATATTTAACAGATTTCAGCAATATACATATCTTTTTTACAATAAAGCTTAATTAATTTAAAATAATAATTTCCTGAATTTAATTATATGGAAATAGCTATTCCACTTTGATTCTTTTCAAATCTAACATTCCAATTTAAATTTAAATTTTTAATATATCTTATTCTAGGATTTGGAAAAATGAATATCTTAATATTTAGATTTTCCTACTTCTTTTAACGTGATCATCAATTTTCCTAACCACACACACACATATATATATATATATATATGTCTTATATATGTCTTAATTTACTTTTAATATATATGTTTAAGTACAAATATATATATATATATTTCTCTGCGTCTAGCTTTCTTCATGCTCATCACAGATCCAAAAAAATCAAACCAAGAAATGTCGAGTAACGCGAGTTGTAACCTGCTTAAGGATGTCAAGCCATATAAAACCGGTTGGAGAGGCCGTGTGAAGATGCTTCATTCATAGAAACAGAACTTTGGGGGGAGAAACACTTGAGTGCATCCTTGCAGATGAAACAATAATTGTTTATTTGACATATATATATATTTCAAAATTGGTCATAGTATAATATTTTTTTCTTGCTCTCAGGGTGGTAAGATTCATGCTTCATGCAAAAGAAGTCAAATCTTCCGGGTGCAGCGTGACTTACCTATTGGAGAATGAAGATTTCTCAAAAATTTTACCATATCATAGGCTGGTGGGTAATATCGATCAACAAACCTGCAGTACAAGATGACAATCATCGGTGACACGGTGATAACAAAAACAGATTTTCAAAACAACAATCTATTCCTTGATCTTGCAAGTTATGAAAATATTGTTGAGGGAAAATTGAATCCCTACTTCCTAATTGGTATATTATTCATTTGTAATTTTTCTTATATTAGCCTTCATATTTATCTTTGATTTATAAACTATTCAATCTTTTTTATTTTCACAAATGTCCTTGGTAAAATATTTGATATGCGAGGTATATAAATTGTGCAAGTCAAGAACAAAGTAAGAAAAAAAAAACAAAGATCGTAAGAGAGTAATATTCCAGCTACGTGATAAAGTAAGAAATAATTTGCCGAGATAACTAAGAGCAATATCTCTTTATCCTGACTTCGCCAGCTATTGTTCCTATTTATTAACTATGGATGAAATCTAATTGAAAATCTCCATTAGTGTTTGTTTGCTATACATGTTTCAGCATTTCATCAAAGTATTGTCTAGAAAAATTGATGCCATAAAACAAATAAAAATAATATATTGTTTTTTGTATATATATATATATATATATGTTTATATATATAATATATATGTATATATTATTTTAACAAAATTGTTCTATGATAAACAAGTATAGAAATAATCAGTTTTCAAAATATTTTTTTGATGAAAATGTATACACAATTCATCATCGTTTTGTTTAATATATATATATATATATATAACTGCAACATACAAAAGTTAGTTTATATACATGTGTTTGTAATGTAAATTAAGTATTCATAAAGTGAAGAATTAAGTAATATTCGATTGAGATGATGATGATTATAAATGATTGAGTCACAGACTCATAGAGATCAGTGCCGAAACGAAAATGAAACCGTAGAGAGAACACATCCTTTGAGAGATTGCAAGTATCAGAGGCATTTCTCTTGATCGAAAGGAAATTCCATTACGCAATTAACATCTAAACTATTAAAGCAGGAGTACAAATAGGAAATATCCCTTAGTTTTCCACAAAAATTACAATTCTCTGCCACTGGTATTATCCTTATATCCAAACACAAATTAAATCACCCATTACATGGACAAATGCTCATAATAAGCCCATTACTAATTTGTTTGAACCAATAATTATATTTTATATATATTTGTAACCATAAAATGAGTTTTATTATTTCTTTTCACCATAGTCTATATCGCTGCATCAAAACCATCTTTAAATTATTAACCGAGAAACTGAATTAAATGTCAAAAACATATATTTTATATTCTAAAATAAGTCATTTTTACTTATATTCTAAAACATATATCTGAAATACAATTAGTACAACCCTAATTTTTTTAATATTTACCATGAACGCCACTAAACTTAAACACAATCATTTAATAACTTAACAACCCAGTCCTAAAAATTTTACAAAACCAAGTGCACCTAAACTCACGTGATTTGTTATTGAATATACCTAAGTTTAAAATTATTCTGCAAAAATAAAAAAAAATGTGATTCAATACCAAATATGACACGGTCTACAGGATCAAAATCAATAATTTAAATTTTGGTTCACCTCATAAAAAAAACAATTTGTGTAAATACTTAACCACTTGATTTCGATCCAATATATATCATGATTAAAAATCATTATCAATGAACTGGTTTAGCAAACATGTCATTTATACACCAATAATAGATTATCTGCAAACATGTCAAATACATAAATTAATATTGTAAGAGAAATAATTATAAGATAGACTATTATCTGTAAATCCACCGGTTTAAATTCTGCATTCAAATTTTAGTTTAACCCACCTATATTCCGTATGTACACGATATTATTTACAATATATAAATATATTTAAATTATACATTATAAACAAACTAAACGTTTTTGGTTTATCAAAATCTTCTTATCTTACAAAAACATTCCTAAAATATAAACAATCAATTAATTTTTTCTAACTTATCCATATTTGACAAATATTCATAATTTTTTCTGTTATCACTAATTATGGCGAGTATGTATTCTATAAATGACAAACATTATATCCATACTTTGTTCATGCGATCTTAGCAATTAATTAACCATATATATTTTTAGCTAAAATTTACAAATATATGCTATTAATTGTATTTGTTTAAAAAGGAAATATTCTATTATACATGTCTCTCAAATCTAGCCATTATACTATTAACTTATGTATTAGTAGTGAATCATTGAGACATCATACATATAAGGGTCTGCCTAGAATGACGATACATATTATCATAAAGAGAATAATAATTTAATTGCTTACCATTAGGTAACTTATTTGTTAAAAAGTAATCAACAAAAACGAAGATGAGAGAAGTTGTAACACCGACAAAAAAATTACAAACGAACAAAAATTAGGTATAATTTCCTTAAAAAAATATGTTTGCCAATAATATTTAGGTTTCTACATAATTTAGTTATTATTCTGGCCCATTTTTATTATAATTTTTATCATAATTATCTATTCAATTTATTTGTATGATCAGGTGGGTTTAATACAATTTATTAATATCATAGCTATTTTATATGTGTATATAGATTTTAAAAATAACAAAACAATGAAAATATTTTATAAATTATATTTTTGGATTATAATAAATTGAAAGAAGTAACTGTTTTTAAGCAAATACACCTCCAACTAAAACATATTATAGTTTTAATATCTTCATAAATTTAAGATATATTATATAGATTTCATAATAACAATGAGTAAATATTATTTTACATTATTATTTATATAACTAAAATTTATATTTTAAAAATATTTAATTTTACATTGCTAATAAATTGTGGAATTTAGTGTCAACGTATTTATATTATATTAATTATACCAAAACATATCTATAAATTTATTCTTAGTAATATATTTTCCAATCATCAGATACCAATGTAAAACAAATTTATTCAATATATTATATAAAATATATGAAACAAAGTCAATTTTAAACAGTACATGTTTTGTAAATTTAGCAAGATACAAGTATTTATATTATAGAACGTATGATTATATAATGGTGACATGAAAAAATATCAACATTTAACAAAAAAGTGAAAACCATCATCCGCGCGGACGCACATATCAATATCTAGACTTTGATTAATTTAATACTCATCTCTACCTATGGAGGATAATATCATGATTTGTTGATTACAATTTTATTAAATATATAATTAATTTTCACAGTAAAACAAAATATAGACTATACATTACTTCCTGTATGAACTTATTTTTTTTCTTTGTTATTTTAAAATTTATAATATATTTTCTTAAATAAACTTCACTTTCAGGTCCAGCACATGTTTTATATTTTTTATTTTAATTTTAAAAAATCATTTATGTAATGTTCTATTTTGTAAAAATACACATATATACACACATATTTGGATTTAAATTCAATAAAATATATTTTTTAAATCTAAAAGCAGTGTATTAATACATAGTTACAAGTTTTTTAAAAAAAAATTACATAATAACTGATCCAACATACATTCATAAAAATATATATATATAACACAATACAATAATGAAAATATAATTTTAACAAATTTCTAAAGTAACACAAATGAAAACGTTAAAAGAAAATAAATTGATGTGTTTTGAAATGTTTATAAGTATATCGAAAACAAACACCCGTGCGGGCGCGCGGGTCCGATCCTAGTAGTACTTATGAGCTCAGTTATATTTTTTAGTTTTGGTCGGAAAGTATATTTTCAGTTTTAGCGAAAAATGCATTTTTACGATTTTGGTGTAAAATGTGTATTTTATATATAGTTTTAACGAAAAAATGTATTTTTATGATTTTTATGGAAAAATGCATTTTGCGGTTTTGACAAATTTTAGATCAAACGATGGTCGGAAACGGATCTTTTTGGATCCTTATTATATGTATCGTGCCTTTTCAGACTCGATATATATATATATATATATATATATATATATATATATATATATGTGCTAAAACAAATTCAAACAAAAAATACTTTAAATTTCAGACCCGAACTTTTAACCATTGCACTAAAACCTACTTTGATTAATCTAACACTAATCAACTGTTAATTATGGATCAAACAATGGTCGACGTCAAGGAACCCAAACTTCTTACACAAAGTCAACGTTATTTTCATTTGTCATGCCCATTCATCGTAATTAGTCCCTTTCAACAATGGATGTGAGATCACAACACCAAGATTGTCAGCCGAGGTGAGGCCATAAGGTGAGATGGCCCTTCTCACCTCTGTTGTTCCTGCTACTCCAGCAACTGTGGCCGGTTCGCTGTGTTCATTGGGGTCGACATGATTGATTTCAAATTTTTCAAAATAAAAGTGTCACTCTGATACAATAAAGAGAAACAAGACCGTGGCAATTTCTATGTATTATTGAGTGCATACGAGCTATACATATATACATTTTAAACTGAACTAAAATAGGAGTATCTACAACTATGTAATACTCTGTTACAACAAAGTTCCCATAATATAGAATGTAACACAATGAGGAATATTCGCATCTTATACAAACAATGGTTACCGTTAGTAATATGATCAGACGGTTCGTAATAACTATGAGAACTTTGGATAGAAATATATTGTTTTTGAACTCTGGATAGAAATATATTGTTTTTGAACTCTGGATGAAATTAACAAACAAAAGGGTTTTATTCACGAGTTAGGCATAACAGATGAACACAACTAATTCACTTTTCAATATTGACAACAGTCACAACACATACATATAATGAGCTTTTTAGTTTTCTTATTGCAAAATTTCACTTAACAATAAGATATTCGGTAACATAATGGCGTATCTCATTTCCTCTTGTAATTTGAGGGAAATAGAGCAGCCACTCGTAACAATCACAAATGCCATTGTAAGCAGACGAGAGACCACTGGTCTCACTGTCCACCGCTTGCCAAACGTTGACCTTTTCACCACCATTTCTATCGCAGTACAGACCCCATGTAACACAAAGAACAAAGTGACCTCCCATGAAGGCGTTTCATGGCCGCTTAAGTAGAAGAATAGAAATTCGTGGAACAGACCAGAGGCTAGGAACGTCGTAAAACCCCCGATAAACATAGCCAAACCGGAGTTGGATTTACCGGCCAAAGGAATGTAGAAAGCTGACCGGAGAAGAGATGAAACCATTGGATTCCACCGACGACCCCAGAAGTCTTGAAGAGATGTGGCTAAGTAAGGTTCATCAAACACTGGCTCAAGATCACACCCAAGAATGATAGTGACCAGAAATCTGATGAAGTTTAATGTAATCTCAAGAGGCAAGTAATAATATAGACACTGTATAGCCCATAAAAGAATCGTGGGAAGGTTATGTTTGTAACCTCGTGCGTGTAAAATAAACATGACTGCACATATTGCAACTTTAGTGGAGAAAACCCAAATGGGGGAAGTAGATTGAGATTTAGGTTTTTTCCGAAGTCTCTCAATGGGAAAGAAAACGAAGCACACAAATCTAAAAAGACTTGTGGGAAGTGGGAAAAGAGGACCTTTATCAAATGCAAAGAGGATGAGCTTGATAATTCCCATCCCTGTAAAGGGAAAATATATGATGGAAATGAACTGAACACATACTGGAAGAACAGATCGAGTAATCGAGGAACACCACCTTTGAATCTGGTTGATATGTAGTAACAATAAGTTACTGAGATTATTGCGGAAATGTATACTAGGACTAATCTCTTGTTTTCTTCCTCCATGTCTCACTTTTCTTTTTGTGTTTGCTGATACTGATCTCTTCTGGTCAGGGAGCTTTTTTTTTTTTTTTTTTTTATCTTGGTTGTTAATGTGTATTTGAATTAGCCGGGATGAATAAATAATATGGGCTTGTGGTTTAACAGGTAGACAAATGAAGGAACGGATAGCTTCTACGTTCTCCCATCTGAGGCTGACTCTTGGTCAGAATCACATAACTGAAACACGCACAAAATAAACACAGATGAAATATCAAAAATTTCTACTTTTAGTACATGTTATAAGGATGAAAATTCATAAATAGCATCATTTAGGTTTTGTCACAAAATTAACAAAAAAAACGAAAAATCTTCAAAAATGCATTAATCAATAAAAACACTAAGTTATGTAACCCCTAATCTCAAACCCTAAATACTAAATCTTAAACTACAATTACTACACACAAACCTAAATAATAAATAATATTGTTTCTTTTAATTACTGTTATTTTAGCTTTTTTATTGTGTGATAATTTTTAAACAAAAACTTGATTTAGTGCTATTTAAAATTATTCGTCTTATATATAACCTGGCTAAAATATTTTAAGAGACTTAGGGGGATGTATTCAATATAAAATTTGAGATGATTTGATTTTTAATGAGGTTGTAGATGATTTCAAGAAATTGCAAAATGTAAGTGATTTTTTGTTAAATCACCCTAGAATATCACCTAAAACCATGAAATTTTTATTTTTATTTTTATTTTTTAACTAAGAAATTTCACTCAAACATTTTAAATCACTTTAAATATTAAAACTCTACAATTTAAAATATTTTCAATAACAATAGATTTCAGAGTACTTTATGAAATGTTAAGTTCAATAACAGTGGATTTTAAATGAGTTTCTGAAATTCATGTTTGAATAACAGTGAATTTATTATTTTTACACAAATCACCTAAAATTATCAATTCAATACTACTCCCTTATTTATATGAAGCATAGATAAATGTACCAACTCTGATGCTTCTAGCGAAACTCCAAAAAATCTTCACCAAGGACTTCGCACTCCAAAATTTCTCAAAAATTTTCTTTAAGAGAGATCAATTTAGTTTATTCAAAGACAGCACTTTTAAGCTCAGTTAAACATTTTGCTCAAAGTCTTTTTTTTCTTAATCAGCCCATAATGTCTAGAAAAAACTCGTGGGCAATGGTTTCAAACTTGGTTGTATGAACTCAACAAAATCTATCAACTGTTACACCAAATTGACTAGAACAATACATGTATAAGAAATGTAAGTTACACAGTGATTATGCTCTAAAAGACATTATATTGAGGAAACGGGAGATATATATAAGGGCATGTTTATTACAGGTCTCTTAGCAGAGGTTTTTAACATTTCTAAGAGATGTTTCTTAGTTTTAATTAAGAAAACCTAAAAACCGTCTTTTAAATAATAGACATAAAAACGTCTCTTAGCCAAAAAAAATTAAAAAGAAAAGAATCAAATTAAATTTAAAACCCCACCATAAGAGAACGGAAATAAACATGACTTAAACGTGTTTGTCAAGAATTATGCTCTCGCAATGCACTAATTAAAAGATTTATATGAAGCGTCGCTTGTTTCACAAGAAAGAAAATAAAGATATCGATCATTTCAAAACATGGGCTTGCATTAAAAAAAAGTTAGCACTACTCACATGCATTAACGCGTCGTCAATCGGTTGTTTCTTGGTTAAGCAACCATACGAAGGAGCCAGTTGAGTCAAAACGAGCATCCATCGAATATTCGTGAAAGAGACAACTCAGAAGTAGGTTTTGGAAAACAAATGAAACATATGTTTTTTTTTGACTAAAATTTGGTAACAAATGAAACATATGTTATATATGAGAAATGAATTTTTGTGAATTTGATAATGAATGAGTGATAATGCATGATCATATGCATCAAAGTTGATTGAAGAATTGATAATTGCTATGTTGAACGACGAGCATTGGGAATGATTAGTAGATTGTGATTCACATAATGTTGGGTTCTACGACGATGTTGCCTCATATTGTGGATTGTGATAACGTATCATAGTATATTTGCTGGGTATTAGGTGTTAATTAAGCCTAAATCACATGTTTTAAGTGGTCTATGGTGATGATCTCTGTATATGATATTTATGAGATATTAAAATATTATGATCTAAATCTCACTTTTAAATTTGGAATGTAATATATAAAAATATGAAATATAATATATTTCTGGTTAATTATTTTTTATTAAAACCCCATTTAATTTATTTGGTACCAAAATGTGATCGAGCAAGTCCAGTTTGATCCAAAATCACTTCAGATCAAAAAATAAGTCCACTGATCTATATTCAAATTTTCTTGAATTAATGGTGAAGTAATCCTCATTTAATTAATTTAGAAACAAAATTTCATATCAAAAGTTAGGATGAAGCTTAATTGTTATTGATGATATAAACTAATATATTTATTGTCAATTGGTTTTGAACGAAGTTCATCTAAATATAAATGATGATTTTGAATTTTTAAAATGAAACATAAAAATACTTCCAGTCTTTGAAATCTCATTGAGTATCTTAGAATTAGCAAATAAAAATTAAAAAAAAGTGAAAGAGAACGAAATACATACTGTTCTCATTTAATAACTCATAAAATATTCTTTAAAACCCCATTGTCTATTTTTGTCAGTTCGTAAATGACGGTCGTTGAAGATTCGCTCCACTTGCATGGCGAGTGACAACGCAACACAAGAGCCAGCCTCAGAAGATAGAACGTAAGAGCACCTCCATCGGTTAAGGACCCCCATGGGGTCCTTAACTTTTTTTTTTTTTTTTTTTTGGATTTTTTTTAAAAAAAAAAAAAAAAATTAAAAATCAACCAATCGTGGGCCGCCACGTGTCAGTGGGGTCCGCGAAATAGTGCAAGGACCGCTCCTTAAATTGGAGTTTTTAGGAGAGGTCCTTAACAAAAGTGGTGGGGCCCGCCACCACTTTTTGTTAAGGACCCCTACTAAGGAGTGCTGATGGAGGTGCTCTAAGAGCATCTTCAACCAAGGGCTCTTGCCCTTGGTTCCCACAAAATCCCACTTCCCAACATAAGCAAGGTTGCTTATAGTGCCTAATTAAGCAACCTTAATCAAGGGTGCTTGCACTATTCACGCCACGTGTCAGCCCATCATTGGGCAAATCTTTTTTTTTTTTTTTTTTTTTTAAAAATCAGAAAGCAAAAAAAAAAAAAGAAAAAAAAAAAATAAGCACCCCATTAGGGGTGCTAGGGTTAATGGTGCTCTAAAAGCAAACATGTTCCTTCATTTGTCTACCTGTTAACCAAACGCCCACACGCAAACCCCAAGTTTTAAACCTTGGTGATTGGCAAAACTCAGCAACGCAAATAAAAAAAAACAAGAAAGAAGAAGAAGATCTAAGAGATGGATGAAGAACTCAAAGTCTACGCTGGGGGCATCTCGAAACAGAACTCCGGTTTGGCTGAGTTCATGTGGGTTTTTAAGATGTTTCTCGTATCTAGTCTGTTTCACGAGCTTCTAATATTCTATACAACTCGTGTAACGCCTTCAGGGAAGATCACTTTGTTATATGTGTTACATGGGATTTATACTGCGTCCGAAGTGGTGGCCTATAGAACATCGTTTGGATCGCGGTGGGCGGTGAGAGCAGCGATGGGCGTTTATGGCTGTCACTATGGGTTGGCTCTACTTCCCTCAAATATAACGCCATGAACATGGTTGTTGTTCTTGAATCCCAGCCGTCGCAAATATATCTTCTCGTGAAACTATATATGTAATTAGTTTCAAAAAACAACTTTATATGTAATAAAACTAAAAATAAATGTAATTTGAAGCTTAGTAAAGTATATTAAAATTTAAAATTTACTGGCTGAAAAGCAACAAAAAATCAGTGATACTGAATATTATATGTTTCTATTCGTTACCATTTATTTTTATATGCATTAATATTTTTTTCTAATTCGAGTTATAATGTATAGGTTGAAAAATTAAAACTCTTGTTTGTTGTTTTTTTTTTTGAGAAAGGGCTTAAATTTAAACTCTTGTTGCTCTTTGTCTAGATGATCTTCATGTCCCTCTTGCATATAATAAAACTTCCATGGACCGCTTTAATCCAACTTAACAGAAACATATTAAAATGTACTGTTAAGCTTCTTAGGATTGTTTACAGCGAATATTCATGAAAAAAAAGGAATTGAAGACACAAAACATTAATATGGGTAAACGCAGAAAGAAATGTAGAAAAATGTAAAAAAGGCTAATATTAATATGAATAAATTAAACCTTTCTTGTGTAAAGAAATGTAACAAAAAAATGATTCCTCTAAATATATTGAAGTTAGCAAGTTAGAGTAAGAAATAAGAATAATTTATTCAACTAATAACTAGAGATAATTTGGTGAAGAATAGTAAGAGGCTAATATTATACACAAACAAAAATATTTCTTACTAATTTAAAATATTAAATACATATATAGTTAATTTTTAAAATAAATTTGATTGATAAGAGTATAATAGAAAAAATTATTCCTTTTAATTTGTGTGAAATTTTTTGAAACAACAATTAAACTAAAACAAATAGAGTCTATGTTATTCAAATCCAAAATTAGAGAACATAATAAATAATTTTTGCTATTATATTGTAAAATGACGAAGCCATCTTATACAAGAGCCACAACTTCAAAAACGTTTATGTCAAATTCCCAATAGAAATTTTTAGATGAAACAATTTATCAAAAACTGTCATCAGTAATTCTGATGGATTGATTTTCAATGAAATTTTTTATGATTTGTCGGAACTATTTCTAACTATTACGTCCGTTGGGAATTGTTGTTTTCTTGTAGTACACCCAAGAGCCAACGTATACAAAAACAAACCTTAAAGGTAGAACATACACAATAGTAATGGACATAATTCACATTAATAGGCTCTCTCGAGATATGGATGGAAACAGTCCATTGAAAACATCCCAAATCTAATACTATGAAATTGCTTTAGCAGTATGAACCACTTGTACATGTTACATACATATAATTGTATATGTGAAAAATCATATGTCGAACTAAACCATAGCATTTGATACCATATTAGTAAATATTAATAATGTTTATAAGTCACACTCAAAAACTAGATTAATAGTAGAGAATTGCCGCACCACTATATATTGCCAAGGATACTTAATTTTACCCATGTGGGATATTTAATAGAGCCAGCCTCAGAAGGGAGAACGTACGCAAGAGCCAGCCTCGGAAGAGAGAACGTAGAAGCAACCCGTCCCTTCATTTGTCTACCTGTCAAACCACAAGCCCATATCATCTATTCATTCCGGTTACGTCAAATACACACGACAGCCGAGATAAAAACCTCGATGATTGGAAGAGATATTATCAGCAAAGACAAAGAAAAAAAAGGGAGACATGGAGGAAGAAAACAAGAGATTTTTCCTAGTATACATTTCCGCTATAATCTCAGTAACTTATTGTTACTACATATCAACCAGATTCAAAGCTGGTGTTCCTCGTTTACTCTCTATTCTTCCCGTATGTGTTCAGTTCTTTGTTTTTCCCATGCTCTTCTCCTCTGTGTTATTCATTTTCACCATATTTCATACCCTTACAGGGATGGGAATTATAAAGCTCATCCTCTTTGCATTTGATAAAGGTCCTCTTGTCCCACTTCCCACAAGTCTTTTTAGATTTGTGTGTTTCGCTTTCTTTCCCATTGAGAAACTCCGAAAGAAACGTAAATCTCAATCTACTTCCCCCACATGGGTTTTCTCCACTAAAGTTGCAATATGTGCAGTGATTTTTATTTTACACGCACGAGGTTACAAACATAACCTTCCCACGATTATTATATGGGTTTTGCAGTGTCTATATACTTACCTGCCACTTGATATTACATTTAACCTCATCAAATTTCTGTTCACTATCATTCTTGGGTGTGATCTTGAGCCGGTGTTTGATGAACCTTACTTAGCCACATCTCTTCAAGACTACTGGGGTCGTCGGTGGAATCGAATGGTTTCATCTCTTCTCCGGTCAGCTTTCTACATTCCTCTCGTGGGTAAATCCAACTCTAGTTTGGCTATGTTTATGGGTGGTTTTGCGACGTTTCTCGCCTCTGGTCTGGGTCACGAACTTCTAAACTTCTACATGAGCGGCTATGAAACGCCTTCAGGGGAGGTCACTTTGTTCTTTGTGTTACATGGGGTTTGTACTGGGATAGAAATATTGGTGAAAACGTCAAGGTTTGGGCAGTGGTGGACGGTGAGACCAGTGGTCTCTCGTCTGCTTACCATGACATTTGTGATTGTGACGAATGGTTTGCTCTTTTTCCCTCAAATGACAAGAGGAAATGGGCTACGCCATTATATTTCCGAATATCTTATTGTTACGTGAAAATTTGCAATAAGAAAACTAAATGTCCATTATACGTATGAGTTGTTAATTGGGAAAAAAAAATTGTATGAGTTGTCAATAATGAAAAGTGAATAAGTTGTGTTCACTTTTATGCCTACATCGTGAATAAAATCCTTTTGATTTCATCCAGAGTTCAAAACAAAATATATTTTTATCCAGAGTTCTCATAGTTATTAGCAACCGGTCTAATCATATTATTTGTGAAATTATGAAAGAAAATGAAAATCTAAATAAAAAATCTTAATTAATGTTTGTCTACTATGCATATCTGGACTGGGGAATCTCAATCTCAAAGGTCTTCGCTCGGTTTCATAGTTCAATCTAAAACCTGTGAGGCTGGAAACTTCTACAACAATATTACGTATAAATAAATAAAGTTCCTCGTAGATGCCATACTTCTATTCATATTCCACAATTCAATAGATTTTATCCAAGGAGTCCGATAGGTCCGCGCCCGTTGGCGCCCACCATGTAGACGGTCAAGGATGATTCGCTGGACCACTGAATCCGAAGGCAAACATGTTCACAGCTTAGACGTGTCATCAATGGTTAGTGGAGATCGTTACATCATGTCATGATGTGCATGGCTTGGATTGGTTTTATGTATTGAATGTATGCTAGAAAGCCCATTTTAGTTAATTCAACAAAGCCATTCAAAGCCTCTGCTTAGTGTCTTTGAGAAACGGCTTTATACATGACAGAAACCATTACTAAAACGTTTTGGAACAATATTTGGTTTAACAAAAACAAAAGGGACAATATATTAACTTGTTGTACTGATCATACATTACGATATGATAAACTATTTGTGTTTGTGTAGTAAGTCTGGATTAAACTCTATATGGTGCATTTTAGCAAATATGAGCTTAAATTCATCAAAAATGCTATTGTAATATGTTGCTGTTAAGTCGTCTCTTTTAGCTATGTGTATTGTACTATAGGAATGATCATTTAGACATTTAAATGTACGTCGGGATATTTTAAATTGTAGACAATCACTTGTACGTCAAAGATGATCAAAGCTTTCACAGCAGAAATGTTATAGACGAATCTTTTAAGCCGTGGATATTTATGATGTTCTTTAAGCTGTGACTTTATCGTAGGAAAATAGTATCGTTGTGCTAGCTAGAGTACACATATTCAAACTCAAATTAGATTGTTGTATCATGGTGAGGGAACCAAGAAGAGAATTGTGTGATAACATAGTCGAAAAAGTAGTGGGAAGGTTAGTTCAGTAAATAAAAGAAGAAGTCAGAGCAAACATGTTAAGGCCATGTTTAACCCGGTCTCTTAGAGATGGGATTCTTAATTTTTTTTTTAAAAAAAATTTTGGATAAAAAGCGTCTCTTATGTCTCTTATTTAATAGATGGTTCTTAGGTTTTCTTAATTAAAAAAATAAAAATCTTCTCTTAAAAAGATTAAAAATTTCATGATAAGAGAAATGCATTAAACATATTCTAAGTGCATGGGAATAGCACGGGAATAGTACGTGAAAATATGAAATTAAAAGACATCATTTAATTTCTTTGTTGGTCCTTCTTTTAATGCTATTTATTTATGTGTCTCTGCGACTTTTCACGAAACACTGTCTCACTCACCTTCTATAATTCTATTTCACATGGATTTTCTTATGTACATTCTAAAAATGTTTACATACAGTTATGTGAAGATGTAGACGGTGTGTGTATGTACAAACATACACAAATACATATATGTCAAAGTCTTGATTATATCGTTATACTTTGAATGTTGGTGAACCAAAGTTAATCATAGGTATGTAGTTACGTATCATGGATTCTGATAAGTTTTGAAACAATATTATTGTCAGAAAGATTGAAAACGAATTTATTTCCTTATGATTCTTCTAAGATTCTTTTGGTAGGTCTACTAGTTAACAGTATCATCCAACCAAACGTATAGCATATATATTGCATATATAAGAGATATTGGTTTCGAAAAATCTACCAAAAATAAACATTAGTCTTATATTGCTCTCTATATTTCTCAATTTTCGGTTGGATAAAAATGCTCACATCATCAATATTCTGTTACTTTTGGTAATTGAAAATACATATCAAATTAGTTGCATGTACATTTCTTCCTAAATTCAGTTAAGTACGATCACTATATCAGGCTTTTTTATTTATTTGTAAATTTGGTGAAAATGGACGTGAAAGGCAAATAAATGGTTGATGAAAGTCAAAATTAAATACGGGAAAAGACGATCTATGTACGTGAAAGTCAACTGACGTTAGCTGGAAAAGTCAAAATAGCGTTGAAAGTTGTGGCAATGTTCTTTGACCGGGACACTCCTGGATCGACACTGATAAAAGAATCCTGGTTTAAGCCGGTTCACAAAACTCCTCACATTTATCATTGGTTTTGTAATTGCTCCTTAGGGCATGTGCATGAAAGGATCAAGAGGGGATCAAGAGGGGAGTTCACACGCAAATCTATGATTCCCTCTCTCCAAAAGTTCATTGTCATGAACCCCAATGAACCCGGGTTCACTACGTGGCGACTTTTTATTGGTCTGGATTTTAATTTTTTTTTCTCTTTTTTTTTTTGAAAAAGAGGGGTTCACATGGGGTTCATTGATGTACATGGCCTTAGAGCATGATTATTGCACAAACCCATATTAGGGTCTCTTAACAATTTTTTAATGGTATTAAGTGTAAAAAGTGATTTAAAAGACAATGATAAAAAACTCTTACAATTAATTGTTTTATTGCAAGGTTTTTATTTACTTTTCTATTTGATTTCGCCGACAGAGAGAGAACGCCGGAGAGAAAGCACCGGAAAGAGAGCGCTGGAGAGAGAGTGCTGGAGAGAGAGCGCCGGAGAGAGAGCGCCGGAGAGAGGGGTGAGCCGTCGACACAAGATCGCGTTGAGCCGTCGACTCAAGGAGAGAGAGAGATCCACATGCAGTCCTCGGGGAGAGGCAGAGAGACGAGGACTCGTTCACGAGAGGGAGGGAGAGAGACGACGACCCATCGACGAGAAGGAGAGACACGAGAAGTCATCGGGACGACGGAGGGAGACGAGGAGTCCACCAAGAGATCGAGAGCGACGACGAGTACACCGGAGAGACGTCGATTGATTCCCTCGACGAGAGATCTTCGATTGATTCCGTCAAAGAGAAGGAGGAGACGAGAAGAGATCGTCGAGAAAGAGAGAGAGAAAGGCGGAATCGTCAATGAAAACCAATGTGATGCGGTTTGATTTTGACTAGGGAGAGAAAGGGATGATGCATGACCAACACGTGTCTTAAGAGACATATCTTAAATGACCTAATTAAGCAACGTATTTTCACTTAATGCATTATTTTTTTTTTTTTTAAATCCTAAAATCATTAAATCCCGTGCTTAGGAGTCCGCGATAATAATGCTCTTAGATTTTTCTTCTTTCAGCTATCTCAGTCACTAAAACCAGGTTGTGATAAGACGAGACAGTTTTCTAGTGAGTTCCTCTGTCTAATCATGCGTCGTCTATATGAGAGAATAATACACTTCTAATTCTAATCATTTTTGCTAATGAGTCCACTTGTACTTTTTTTGTTCCTGAGGATGTGAAACATGATCAGGCTATGCTCCTCAGATCTAAAATAGCTAACATACACCTGGTTCAACTTCAACCACTCCGCAAAGCTTATCCAGGGACTCGATATATATGCGCTAACCAAATGGACGGTTCAGATTCGTTGGACCACGGGATACCGAAACCGTACATTTTCGTATCCGAGACACGTCATAGTAAGTCCCGTACGTGGTCGTATACTAAGTTGAGACCGTTAGATCATGACATTACGTGAACGGCGAGGATTGCTTTTCTGCATGAGTTTTTTTACTTCTAAAACTTTCGAATAACCAATACTAAAGTAAGTTTTGAATGCATGCATCAACGTACGGATTTATCATGATATATATATATTCTGTAGTTAGTATGAATTAGAAATCCCAGAGAAGATCTCATGAAAGGTCCCCCATTTATCTTTTGGAATAAATCTTACAAGAGCTCTGGAATTTTGTGAGAAACCAAATCTTTGCATGAGGGGACACCACAAACATATATGTGTGTATATTTAGTGATTGTATGTGTATATTCATGCCGGTCTCTGGCCCTATGACCATTAAGCCTTACGAAATCAGGAAGGGGCATGTAAAATCACGTGATTTTACTATTTTATTTCTCAAATATGAAATATATGTTAATTCAACAGCCACTTAAATATGTGGAGAGCATTTGAATTCATTCAAGATTGCATCTTATATGAATGATTAGTTCTTAACAACTAAATCAGTTATATATATAGTCTATGAAATCAAAATGAGAGTTTTGTTTTTGAACTTAACATGTGAGCTTAAGTTATAGTACAGTGGAACATTGATGGGTCTCCATGAAAAATCACGTAGTTTTTCAAACATGAAAAATCACGTAGTTGTCCGGACGAGGTAGTCCAAGTGGCAGGGACGGGCCTGTGGTGGCAACCACCATCCGGGTTCGATCCCCCCCATGCGGAAACTACCGCTCCTCTTCCGGACATCCGAGGCCTGGGCCCTTGCTTTCGGCCCAGTTTGAAAACCCTCCCGGGTGAAGCTCGCCTCAGCCTGACCGGGCCCAGGGGGAATGACCCACTCTAAGTGGGGAACCCCCTGGATTATCAAAAAAAAAAAAATCACGTAGTTCACATGAATATTATAGGAAATGGGGCCTAGCTATTTAATACTTTTATTTTCCGTATCTACAGTAGATACATTTTAAATTCTCTAATAAACCCAACCCGTACATCTTTGAATTGTGCATGTATAATAAATACTTGAACCTATTATCCTCATTTTTCCTTGTATTATTAGAATATATAGTATATCTTCAGAAATCAGCAACTTGCATTGTTATTTTCCTCAAAAACAAAAATTTCCATGGTTATTTCTGATATGGTCGGATATTTAATATCTTATAAATTTTGTTCACAGTTTAATAAACGATAATTTTAAAATAATTTCCATAAAAAGGTAGCCTCTGAAGAAAAAGGGATGTCTAGCGAAAGCGACAATACTCTGCTCTGTCTCGAGTAGTTGCGGCTCTAACCTACGTGCCAGTTTTATTTTTCCCTACACCTCCCTGTATAATGTTTTTTGATGGTAACTTTAAGATTTTTTCGTTAAAATTGATTTATCAATTATGTGTAAATGTAATCTATACTATTATATATTATTATTTGTGAAGTGATTTTTCGCAACAGAACTTCCACGCTAAAAGTTAGAATGGTTAATATCGTTTATGCCTTTAATGAATAAAATATAAAAAATATTCAAAAATAAAAACGAAATTAATTATTCTTATTAGATAAATGATTAAAATTAATAATAGTAAGAATTATCTAAAATCTAAAAAATATTTAAAATAAAAAGATAATCCTGATATATATATATATATTGTGTTGTTATCCAAAAGAAATCTTTTAATAAAAAATTAAAATTACAAAAACAAAAAAACATAACTAAATATTAATCAAGTAAAAATATTAATTTAATATAATTTAGTGAATTCTAATATAATATACATAAGAATTTTCATATAAAAAATCAAATAAAATACAAATAATAATTTATTTTATAGTTTTAAATTAATAATGTATATAAAGATAAGTAATTTTATAAAATGTATATGCCCGCATGTGCGGGCAACCCACATAGTAAAATAACAAAAAGAAAATCAAAAGGGAGTTCACACGAAAATCAAGAAAAAAAAAAAAAATAACAAAAACCTATGAACTTCTCTCTCCTAAAGTTCACTCCGATGAACCCCTCTCTCATGAGGTTCAACACGTGGCGGCTCGGGATTGACCTAAATATTTTTTTTTTTCAAAAAATATATCAAAAAGAAAATAAAAAATTTTTAATAATAAAAAAATGATTCAATGAACCTCAAGAGGGGGTTCACTAATGTACATGCTCTAATAAGTCGTTGCCTTTCATGTTATATCAGAAATGACGAATATACATCTGATCTAAGAACTTATCAAGGATATCTAACTAAAATTTCACAAAATATTAAAAAGTATACAAATTATAAATTACTAACTTGATATTTAAAATTATGGAAAACCCGATCCAACATTTGAAACATTTTAAATTGAGTTTTTCATAATTTTAAAATATTCATAATTAATTAAAAATTATTATGTACACATATACTATTATTTGGATTGAAAACTCTAAGGTAGGAAAATTTCTTTGAAGTTGTTCCAGCAAAGAAAAAAACATCTTAACTTTATCTTTAAAATAAGATCATTTGTGATAGAAATTGTTTGTTAAATTTATTAATGAGATATCGAAACAAAATTTTTAACGATTTAATTTATGGTTTAGGATTTAGAATTCATAATTTAAAACTTTGGCAATTAAAGATTTTGCAATTGATATCTCAAAAACTTAAATATATAGACAAGAGAAACAAATCAATAAATTTTAAATCTATAGACAAGAACTGATCCATAAAAATAAACTTGATTTAATATATTGAACTAGTTAACAAGAACAATTAAAATATAACAACTAGCGATCTAGAAATGTTTTGGGTTTGAAACCAGAAAAATACCTTAGGATAATATTTTTTAAGTTTTTGTCATAAAATAGTTTTCAAATTAAAAAAATATCAAAATAAAATTTTAATAAAAAGTGTAAAAATACATTTATACTATTATGTTAACTAATCTAAACTTATGATTTAGAGTTATGGATTGAGTTTTAAAAGTGAAGTTTAAAATTAAAAATTAAAAATTAAAAAAAAATATTAAAATAATGTCTATCTATTTAGATGAACATAATAAAATATTAATTAATCGAATAGAGACTACATGATGGACAACGAATATCATTCTTCTAGGGTCAAATATTAAATATTTGCTTTGTCGGAAATCTAGGTTCATGGGACAATAATCTTAGTTTCTCACTAGGAGAATCCATTGGCTTCACCTCAATGAATCTTAAAAGAATTAGGCCACGAGAAGATTTTGATTCCACAGGCTCCAATATCTCTACTCTTATTGAAGTCACTCCAAGCAAACTGGCCTGATATTGAACAAATTTTGACATAAGACTGGGTTTACTAGTTTGGAAAACCAAGGTTATATTCAGATGCAATCCTAAAAGAATCAGCCACTCGGGTTCCAAACTTATTAAGACTTGTCTTTTTCTTTTCAATTGATGGCTAACCGGAGAAAGTTTCCTAATCAAGACTGGAGTAGACCAAACCAAGGCTGGACTCAACGTGGACCAAATTAATTTTCCCATCACAACATACCAATTTATAGACGAGAATGACACGTAACAATACCTGAACATAAAGGTAACTAGATAGGAGAAGTCCATTTAGTTCACGAGACACCACAAATAAACCAAAAATGTGTTTTAACGAACCCATTACCCATAAGATCATTACCGCTAGGCGCTAGTGAGAGACAAGAGTGATGCTCAAGAGTCAAGAGTGTAATTCTCAACCAAAAGTAACAAGAGATATCATAACCAACGTTTCAAACACATAAGATTTTTTTAGGGCAAATCTCTCAAATAACCTTTTTAAAGTTTTTGTCACGAAAATAACCTTCAAAAATAAAAATGATCAAACTAACTTTTTTTTTTAAATTAATATTTTTTTTTTTAATTTTAAACCTCACTCTCAAAACATAATCCATTAATTCTAAACTTTAAGTCTAGATTAGTTAAACCAAAAGGTATAAATATATATTTATACCCTTTAATAAAGATTATTTTGATTATTTTTTTCTTTAAAAATTATTTTTGTGACAACAAAAATTTTAGGTATATCTTAGGGTATTCTTTTTTTATTATTAAAACACATATTTTCATTTGTGCTTAGCTTAATAGGAAACTAGATTATGCGAGTATAATTTTTGTTTTAATTTTTTTCAAAAAGAATTAATTTTTATATTTATGTTATTCTTATAATTATATTTGTGTTTAATCATTTATCTTATAATTTATCAATAGTATAAAAAAACTTAGTATTATTAATATATATGAATAATACATGAATAAAAAATAGTTGGACCAAACATTTATTGGTGATTATGATTCTGTTTTAATAGAATAGATATAAGAATCTGATTTTTAAAAATTTCAGATTTTAAAACATGTCAAAATGAATTTTTCACAGATAACTGAACTGAGAGTGCAAAACTCTCAGATAAACCTCACAAGACTTCAGATTGTTGATTTTTTCTTGTGAACAAACTGCCAAAACATAAGCTTCTCTGATGTGCCACATTTCATATTTCAAATCAAGTTAGATTCTCTCTTCCCTCGTAACTAGTCTCAGACGCTCAGTCTATCCACATGGCACATCACACTATTTGTATTTTTACCTCTATAATGATATGATTATCCGTAAACCAAATTTTACAACGCTTTTTGTTGTTCTCATCACGTGAGATTACACGTGCCTTCACCAACAACAGCAGCAAAAAAAGGAAAGATTTTTAAAAACAAAAAGCGAAAATGAAGGGAATTTTCAGTCGATTACAAATAAAAGGAGATAAAGAGACCCAGAGCACGTGGAGCAAAGAAACTTGACCTCCGGTTTTTAACTTTAATAATTACCATTACCATTACCATTAAGACATTAACTACATTAATACATTTATACTATTAGAAAAAAAATAACATAAAACCAAATATCTTACGGGTACAAAACTTCGCCGTCCGTCTAGTAACGACCGGGTAAACTATTTTTTATTTAATAAAATATACTTAAACAGCTAAAGGAGGATCCGACCCGAATAAATCCCCAATATCTTGAAAACGGTCCTCCACGTGCCAGCTGGATAACCCGGATCCGAAATCGAATCCAAAGTTCATATCTCCGAAAAGATCTTCCCGGAATAAATCTCCGGCGAGAAAGTCGGGAACCACCGAGCTCCGGAAATCGAACAAATCATCCTCAGCGAACAACGGCGCCGAGAAATCGGAGAAAGTCTCCGGCGGCGTCGTCAACGTCGATCGGAGAACGGAGACGGGAGAGCGGAGGCAGTCGTGTTCGATTTTGCTCTTCTTCTTAACCGGTGAAGACGACGGCGGCGGAGGAGTGACGGAGAAGTTAGTGAGAGCGTCAGGACCACGGAGCTGAACGGCGGCGCTGTCGTAAACCAAGGCGGCTTCCTCCGCCGTGTTGTAAGTTCCGAGCCAGAGGCGGACGCGACGGAGCGGGTCTCTTATCTCCGCCGCCCATTTTCCCCACGGACGCTGTCTTACTCCCCGGAATTTCTTCTCCGCCGGAGGAGGATAAACTGGTTTTGGTTTGACGGTGGCGGCTCTCTTCCTTCTCTTCTTGGGTTCGGTTTGGGTAGGACCAGAAACAAGAACTAGTTCGTTAACGAACTTCTTGATACGACGGCGTTTAGAGACAGAACATTGTTGGTGTTGTTCTTCGTCGCTGGAGGAGTCTGTTGCGTCTGGGTCAGTGACAGAGATACGGAGAATCTTTGGTTGTTCAGTGAGAACAAGCTTCTTCTCTGTTTCCATTTTTTTAACTCTCTTTGTGTTACTTAGACTGTGTTCTGTGTGTTTATATCAGAGAGATTAGGAAAGCATTTGGAAAGCAAAAAGGAAAGAGACAAAAGATAAAGATGGACTTTTGAAAAAGAAAAGGAAGAAACTTGATGCTTCTCTGCAAAAAGTTTTATCAAAGAACGGTAAGTTTTTATAAAAAGCTACAAAGAAAAGGGTGCAAAGAGAAGAGGAGGAGGAGGAGGAAAGGGAAGATTTTCCTGTGAATCAACACAAGCCCAAAGTCTGGTTATCGAGAGGTAAAGAGGAAGATGCTCTTTTTGGCTGCTTGGTTTTTCTTGGAAATATTCCTGGATTTTTTTAGTGTGCAGAGAGTGAAAGAAAATGATTTTGGAGAGTGTGAGAAAGAGTGACACGAGGAAGAAGGTGGAGATTTAAAAGCGGCAGAGCACATGTAAAGTAAAGAGAGAGAATGAGTGACTATTTTATAGGATCTTGAAACGGCTGATAAGTGTTTACTCCGGGTCTTTTTTTTGTTATTTAATTATATTTGTATACTAGTAAAAATGTTTTCACCCATTTAATCGCACTAATTTACCAGATAAACATCTGTGTGTGCTGGCAAAAAAACGCCTTAGCTATATATAGACATGTTTTTTGTTTTTATTTTATATAGATATGTTATTTGGGTCAATGGTGATGTCAAATTGAAAATAGACAATTATCAAAAATATTTTTGTCAAGCATAAAACGTAAACTTAATTGAAAAAGATATTGATATAAAACACAATCGACATGTGTCATCGACAATAATGATTATTAAGACTTTCTAACGCAAATAAAGTCATTTCATTTGGGGTTGACACATCAAAATAAGTTGCAAGATATTTCTGTTTTGTTTACTAGATCACTACTAATTTCATATTGCAAATTTAATCAAAAACTAGGGTCAACTGGAAATTTTGATTAGAAAGGGCCATTTACAGAAGAAAAAAAACATAAAATCGGTTTGCCCTTTTAAAAAATAATTATTATATCTAACTTTTACTACATATTTTATATTTATATCAAAGCTGATGGGCAATGAAAAATAATAAAAAATCTGAATGTTTTGGATTTCGAAAACTAATTTGACAAGATTATCGCCGGGGAGGGAGCCGCATAAGTCAAACGAGTGAGATATTGACATGTGTCTATAAATTTGGGTCCAATCCAACGGCTGGGACGTGCCTCTCCATGGCAGGTGACAAAGAGAAAAAAACATGTACAGTATTGCCTTATAAATTAATTACACTAATCTCTTAATTATTCTCGTAATTAGAGATTCAGGTCACGTGATACGGGAGACACGGCCAGTCCTACTTTGAAATTTTAAAATTTGGGTTCAAATCAAAAGGATAAATTTTCAAATGAGAAACTTATGGGGCAGAAACCAAATAAAACAAATGACAAGGATCATTGTTACAAAATTTGAAAAATCGGTTGGACTAGATTGCACAATTAAAAGTTTGAGACAAATCAGAGAATAAACATGAGTTAGAGGATCAAATGTGAAAATAAGCAAAATTTAACAATTGTTACTCTAATCAAGCTTTCTCTTCGAGCTGTGAAATGACAATAACGATTTTGGTGTGCACAACTCCACATGATGACCACGTCCTCCACCTCCGCCGTCCCCGTCAACCAAAGAACAATCCCCAAAAAACACTTTTACTATCTGGTTCAAAAACTAATACTTAACTATAATTAGTGGTAGGTGATTAAAGTCTTTAATCTAAAACCTCCGTACGAAGCTTTCTTCTCATATTTTAACCATAAAGGGTGTGCTTTGGTCATTTTGGCAAATGCAAGTTGCTTGTGAAAATCAAAAGACCGTTACGGGTAGGTCTTTCTAGTTTTAACCTTTACCAGTCTCTTTTATTACAGCTGGTGGCTAACGTGGCAGACAACAACCTAGAACGTTGTGCCAAAAAAATGCACTGTAATATTTTTGGAATCATTGTATTAGTTCTTAATTGTGATTAAAAACTCTACTAATTCATTTTCGTTTTTATCCTGCAAATTTTTAATACTCTATAAACAAAGCACCTTTCAGTTCACTAGCTTTTTAAAGACAAGCAGATTAGGCTTGAGAGGCAAAATAAATCACATTCTTCTGTAATAATTAAAAATAAAAACGGAGTTTGGAAACACTTTGACCAGTGGTCAAGTATGTCGCATAGACTTTCCTATCTAACGTAGGGTTGAGTTTCCAATCTTAATTAAAATGTTTTAATGCATCGGGTAACACTTTTCATTGGTCATTAGTTAGTGTTCGCATCTCATAGTATTCTTATGAAAAAGGTGGCAAAATATGCATGTCATGACAACACAAGTCTACAGAAATTTAACTCACCTAATTCGCTAAGTATTTGATTAATTGGATGTTGTAAACATGCATAAGAATAATCACGCTTATCACAAAAAATAAAACATGATCTAATTAAATACTTTTATCTAATTTGACAGATGTAACTGAAATTTGTGATATAATACCTCTATTTTTTTATAAATTGGTGATATATAATTAAATACAAATAAAAATAGACTGTGTTTTTCAGAAATTCTTCGGAAGAATTATCATAAGCAAAAATAAAATAAAAGGAAACAATCAGTGTAAAACAAAAATTCTTTATATGAATGAGGTTTACCAATTATTCAAAAAATTGTGTGGTTGATTGTCGATTTTTTGTTGTCGGTTTTTAATGGATATATATATATATATATATATACACTATAATTAATCTAATTCTTAAAATTCTAAGTTTTAACATCCACATTAATAAGTTTCAAAAAAAAAATCTGCATTCATATAGTCTCTAGCTAGAGTCTCTCAATATAATATTCTGACATAATGTTATATTACAATTAAAATTCTAATAAAGAAAAAAAAGATCAATAGAAGTAAGTCTCTCAGTATTTTTTGAGTCTCTTATATGAGAATTTTCGCTTTCATTTCTTATCATTTTCATATTTATTTCATTAATTTTACCTACGAGAGACACTCTTAGAGACTATAGTTAGGGATTCCCTTAGCAATGGCACTGTGTATTATTTGTAAGTATATGAGACTTAACAGATTTACCTAAATTAGTTTCAAAATCAGATACGTATCTAGAGTGAACAATGACGTTTTCAATCGTATTGTTATATAGTAATTATATAAAATCTAAATAAAGGTATATAATAGTAGTATAAAACTGGGCAAAATATAGTTGAAGCCCATGCTATATTGCCAAAGAAAGCAGCAAGTTTTCATTGCAGGGTATGTGAACCATGAAGCCGTTTGTTGGTCTTGTCTTTCACTTCAGCTTTTTATTTCCTTGTTTACTGGAGTACTATACAGTGTTTGTCCAACATCAGTGATATGCATTATGACTGTATGGACAGTAGTGTACATTAATTATTTCATTGTTTGTTTGTTATTCTAGATTTTAAACACCATTTCATAAAAATGAGATTGTCGAAACTAGGCATCATACCCAAGATGAGCATATTAATTCCGAGCCATGCATGTACTTATTCAGAAACCCCATAACATTAACGACAATAAGTTCTCATTTCTCTACAAACCAAGTTTCGTTACTAGAGTAATATAATATGCAGTAATTAGTAAGATGATTAAAATGCTTTGGTGACCGGAATAATAATCATTACACAATCAAGTTTTGTGACAACGATAAGCTCATAGAAATTCGATCTCACGATGCGTGACAACTGAAAGTATTGTTTCTACAAGACAATTAAAGAAAAAAAAAAGCAGTAACCTTCTCTAAACTTTATTTGTATTTTTATGAAATATTATAAACTAAAAAAAAAAATTTGATTTTATTGAATAATTATTAATTCAAAATTATTTAAAAAATCAATAAAACAATATAATTATTGTAATAATTTAATGTATTTTTAATATGAGTAAAAATACTAAAAAGTTTATTGGACTGAGTACTCGATAAAGATTACATATATTAACGATGTTGTCGAGCTGAGTTAATGGTTATGGCCATAAAAGCTCACCGAGTAGTGAAGGAAAGTTCGATTTTGAAACCGAGAAAAACGAGACCGTACGGATGTGTATGTCCAATAAATACAAGAACCCTCGTTGGACCGACGACGGAACACTCAGGCTCCATCGTGGGACCACGTTTCAGCTACTCTCATTCCGTTAGTCCGCTAACGGCACCGTTCCCTCTTTTCGGTCCACTTGGTCACCTCCTCTCGTCATGTGACGGCTGACGTCCTCTTCTCATTTTTCTTTTTAAATTTTATCTTTAGTCTTTGTTATTAAAAGACCATGAAATCAAAACCCATAAACTTTGTCAGAGGACAAAAATAGTAACACTAAAACAAAATTAAAAAAACATTTACTTTTTTTGATAAAATATTTTAGAATAAATTTATATTTTGAGGAACACACGTTTAGGTGATCAAGTAGTGTAACATTATTAGCAGGATGGTTTGTGAACTAATAAGGACATGATAAACCAAAGTTTCTTAGGACGAAGTCCTTAGCTTCGTTAAAATACGTTTCTTAGCTTTTAATAAAGAAAATCTAAAAACTGTCTTTTAAATAAGAAACATAAAAGATATCTGTTAACTAAAAATGTAAAAAAAAAATTATAAGTTAAAAACCCAAACTTAAAAAATTGAGATTAATCATGGTCTAATTACTAATAAATATTGCCGGCTATTATATATGTACATCGAATGCCTTTTTAGTTGTTAAATACGATCCTGTTGGATTCACAAGTTCACTACATACAATGAGATTAACTAATCTAACTAAACTTATTAACTTAAACAACGTATACAACCGTACTTGTCGCAAAAGTGTTGATCACAGTCGAGGTTTTGTTGGAGTATATCTGAGAACGAGTTCATTGCTATGACTATTTTTTTTTTGAGTTACTTGGCTTATATGCCATAAAATGGGACTGTATTTAAGAGTTTACCTTCTTCATTCAATCTTATAAATCGGTCAGAATTTAACCATAATCTCTTATTCTATCTTAGCTGTCTCATGTGGGTTCTGTTAGTAAGTCTGTCAGTCCTATTAGCTTCATTTCTCGAAAGATACAAGTTACTCTCTCGCATTCTCTCATCTCTTCTTTTAGCTTTCTGTGTTTTTCTTTCTTATTTTTTGTTAGTTTTTTTCGACCTCTTTTCTAACTATTTATCAATCGTATAAATTTTTTATTTTGCATATTTCTCATAAAATTATTATTTCCTATATATAATATTTCCTAATTTAATTGTTATTATCGATTGTTAATATTTATGTATCAATTGAAAACTATTGTAAATGCTAACATATTTGGTAGCTGTTAACAAATACATATACCAGAGTCAAATACATGTACCAGAGGTGTTACTTGAGATGTTAGTTGTTAATAAATTTTGTAGGTGTTAATAGAGGTGTTAGCCGTTAACAAATGCATTCACCAGAAGTATTAATAGAGGTTTATCTATTACAAATATCGCATATGTTTGATTAATGGATTGTTAGTTTGTACATGGTATGATACTTAGTTAACAAGGCGGCAAAAGAGTTGATACAAAATTTTGTGAGTTTATACGGTGTTTAAATGGTTTATCAATGTGAATTACTATTTCTTACATGTTTTGATATATTCTTGTATCAGTATCGTATAAGAGAGCATATGCTAAACAATATATCAATCATTCAACAAACCATCTATCAAATAATGTATATGTTAATAAAACATGTATCAGTTTGATGTGAAAAGAGTAGAATACTAATTTTATTAATTTCATAAACATTTCAAAAAATTACAAAGAAACATTTCTTTACAATTTTGTTTATAAATGATTTGAATAAAATCTATTTCATTTTTGTTGTATTTCATTCTTAGTATTTCATTTATTTAAATTCCATTAATTTCTTATTATTTATTTGTATGACAAAATACTTTATACTACGTGAGAAAAAGATGGTTGCATGAGTATTTGTTTTAATACATATCATCTGACAGGATTCTGTTTGAAAAAAAACTGTATATGCAAATATTGATTAGCATAATTACTGTGTAATGTATCTGGAGTTTTGTTTTTTAGATTTTCATATTACATCCAGCAAGTAACCATACTGCAAGATAGTTTTTTTTTAAATCAAATAATGTGTAAAATGACAAATTGAAAAAAAAGCCAATTATACTTTGTAACCATTTTCTTGAATGTATATACCTACTTATAATGTAACCATTAATCGGAAAAACAGCCGATTAGTATTCGAACTAGGATCATATCTTCTAATCGATATCTAAACTATTTGCATGTATGATATGATACATAAACTAGTAAGAAAATTAAATCTAGTACATGAATTTAGAATAAAAATTTTAAATAACTACAATTGACATGGTGTCAGTAATATGCTGAGGTGAACCAGTTTGTAGATAAATCAACTTATAAAAAATGCTTACCAAGAATCTAACCTGGGTTCAATACACATGCAATAAAAGGATTACCCGGGTTCACTTACAAAAACAAAATACTATATATAAGTAGAAATGTGTTAAAAAATATATATATATATATATAAGTAGATTTCTAATACTATTTTAAATAAGTTATTATTATATTAAATGGACTTATTTGATATAACATTTATCAAGCATTTAATATAAATTTAATTTATTACTATGTTTTTAAAAATGATAAAACAATTAAATAAATATATATATTATTAGAAAAATAGAAAATGATCAGATTATTACGGATATGATAATTTTTTTTATTTTTTTTTGTAACATCCCGAGTTGTGATATGTGGAAAGTCTTAAGAGGATTGATTTGGATACATATGTCACCAAAGTTGACTTACTTTTTCCGTCACACATCAATTTAGAACTCCAAGGTTAAGCGTGCTTGGGCTGGAGTAGTGAAAGGATGGGTGACCTATCGGGAAGTGATTCGCGATACCGTGCGAGTGAGGCCAAAACACGGGGAAAGGTCGGGTGGTGATTGCAGGGTAAGTAAGCAATGATTTCGAGCCTTGAAAAAATTAACGCACGGCCGTCGGACGGGATGGGGCCCATGGGCCGAGAGAGCGGGCATCGGTGACCCATTACCGTGGAAGGTCGGGGTGTTACAAATTTATTCTATAATATTAAATATTTAATATTATTAAGATCAATACTGCTTAGACTCAATAATAAATGCAAGAATGTAATAGACCTTTAACAATAATAAGTAATTCAAAAGATTAATATAATTTTTAACATAATATTAGAAAATAAGTATTTAAATATATAACATATAAAAATAACAAATAAATTTTCATTTAAGATTTGAGATTTTTTTTGGTTGTTTGACATTTGTTGGTGTTGACAAAAACGAAAAAAGTGTTAATTTAAAAAATAATATTATTTTTCTTTATTTACATAAACGAAGTTTCTATTCTATCACAAATAGGTAATGATATATTGTTTATTTATGAGAGATCCAAGTTTGATCTTTAATAAATGTCTTTTTTCCGTTTTTTGAAAAGACGAAAGAGCTAAGACCATCTCCATTGGTGGTTTTTAGGGGGATTCATAAGAAAAAATAGTGGCGGTCCTACCACTTCCTCTAAGAACCACCTCTAAAAATCTCCTTTTAAGAACTAGCTCTTACAATGTTTTGTAGGTTTCACTGACACTTGGCGGCCCACAATTGATTTATTTTAATTTTTTTTTTTAAAAAAAAAATCAGAAAACGAAAAAAAAAAATTTAAGAACCTGGATGGACATTCTCTAACTAAGTGTGGTACATTGTATAGGTTCATTAGTTTGACTCCGTATTTTGAGGTTCATTAGTTTGACACTGTATTTTAAGGGACTAGCCACATTTTAATTTTAGTCGTGGCTACACTACAAGGACAAATCAAAAAGTTTTTGGAATCAGAAAACTCGTAGCATACGGGATGATAGATTGATAGGGCAAAAAGGCTTTTACCAGAAAATCTGGAACCATTGGTCTGTAATCGTTGTTTTGTAACAGGCATGAAAATGACCTTTTACTATTAACTATTTTTATACTTACCTATCAGCAAATGAAAGTTGTTTATTTAAGTAACTCCGTTTGTGCAACTTTTTGTCGACCACAGAACACCTAAAAGAGATTTTGACTCTGGCTTGAGAAAAGGCAAAGAGGAACACATGGAGCAAGAGGATGCTGACTGTTTATGTCCATTTTCATGATATTTTTCAAATAAATCCATGTTTAAAAATAAAGTAAGCTGACAATATATCACAAGGTTCACAAATCAGTAGATAGTAAAACATCACTAAAACATGAGGAAATAATCAGTTTATATACTCCATGGTAGTTTCACATATGTCATCAATATCGGATTCGCCATATGAATGTATATTGTATGCTGCGTTTTGTAAAGCACACGTTACGTGTTCGTTCAAACAATTATTTACATCTTAGATTACTTCAGTAAGATTATACTGAACAGTCTAATTAACTTTCACCATTGTCCAAAAACAAGCCGACATTGTACCAGCGGAGGAGTAAACAAAAAACATGTTGATGCAAACGATTTAGTGGGGACATGAGGATTATATAAAATTGACATTATTTATGTATTTGAGATTTTTTTATTTTATTTTTTGCCTTTTAGGTTTCTAATTTCGCAACTTGAAAAGGAGAAGAAAGAAGCCCTATTGCAGTATATGAGCAAAAGACACATCGTTTTCTAAGAATTAGACAATTCATATTCACGGTTGTAACTTGCCTTATTCGTCTCCTTCCTATTGTAATCTATGCCACCTACCTGCTCCTCCTCCAAACACACAAATCACAACAAATCAAATTTTTTTGTGACTTATAAAATGTTATCTCAGTCAAGTAGTGTATATATACGAGTGATACAATAATAAGTTGCTTAAATTTTCTTTTTCAGAATAATTACTCCAATTCCAAACCCATTCTAGTGACCACCATTTTTTACAAAAAAAAAATTGTAAATAACAATGTTCACTTACAGCTCATATTTGAATGTCTAATGGGCTTTATTTTGGGCTCTGAAGCCCATTAGACAAGCTAATTTAATATGTGAAACTTATTTATAATGCTTGAAATGTTTTGTTTTCTGTTAATTTTCCTCAGTTCAAATCTTTATTTCATACTAGTTTTTTGCAAAAACCAATAATCTCTAACCAGAAATGTGTGTTTGATTAAACCGCTTCTAACCGAAGAAGAGAGAATCAACAGAGGGGAGTATACACACTTCATATATTACTACTACAAATCTAACAGTTTCTTCATTTTTGTAGATTCATCAAGTTTCACTAGGCGTGGAAGTCTCGGAGGCTTCATTCTCTGGCTTAGGCTCAAGACTAGCTCGTCGGTTTCCGACACTCTCCAGAAGCCTAACCAAATCATACATCTTAGGTCTCTGGTCAGGTGCTTTGACAACACATGACATAGCTATCTGCAACATCTCAACCATCTCTTCCTCTATGTTTGTATACCTTAGAAGCTCCACATCAAAAACCTCTGCAGTCCATTCCTCTCTCACTACCGAATGTACCCATCGAACCAAATGTATAATCTCATCTCCTACCCACAAACAAAAATCATTAATATATAATACTCTCTCTGTTTTTATTTATATGACGTTGTAGACACTTACACACATATTAAAGCATCTAATACAATATCTTTTATATCCTCCCTTTCAATTAATTGTCATGTTTCGTAAAGCACAAAGTAAATTAAGTAGAGGGTAAATGTAGTCATTTGTCACTATATTCTACATTGATTTTTGGAAAACGTCAGTTATATTGAAACAAGAATTTGATTCCAAAACGACAATTATAAGAAAACAGAGGGAGTATGTTTTTTTTTATTTTCTTATTTGTAACCTTTACCTGCTGTAGTATGAATGGGAGACTTTCCAGTGAGCAGTTCGAGCAGTACGACACCAAAGCTGTAAACATCTGATAACTGAGAAGACTTCCTTGTGTCGGTTACTTCCGGTGCACGGTAACCAGCTTGCCTAGAGATAGGTGGAGCCAAAGGGCTCATTACAGCTGTTAAACCAAGATCAGACACGCAGCCGTTACGGTCTGAGTTCAGGAATATGTTCGAAGATTTGATGTTGCCATGTACGAGCTTTCCATTGTTCTCTTTGTGGATTCTAGCGATCCCTTTAGCTGCACCAATCGCTATCCTCATTCTCGTTTCCCAGTCCAAAGGAACCCGGTTCCCACCTCGGTTACCTGCACCATCAAACACATAAACCGGTTACAAAAACTAAACCGGAAATGAACCTAACCACTGCTTGTAAACGTACCGTGAAGCAAAGAAGCCACACTTCCCTTACTGAAAAAATCATAAACCATTAGCTTCTCGTCTTTACAGTAATAGTAAGCCTTAAGCTCCACGACGTTCTCGTGCTTAATCCCTCCAATGATCTCCATCTGCTGCTCGAACTCGCGTTTACCAGCAGTAACGTCCTTGAGACGTTTCACAGCGACAGAAGTTGCATCTTCAAGAACAGCTTTGTACGTTGTCCCAAACGTGCCTTTACCAAGAACCTCAGCAGAAGCTCTCAAGAGATCCTCAAGATCAAACGAGTAGTTGCATCCTTCAAAGAAAGACAACCTGTTGTTAGCTTCTTCCATTCTTGAATCAAACTTCTCCGGAGACATCATCATGCCTTTCTTCTGCAGCTTATGGTCTTTAACAATCACATCATCTTGACTTAGCTTCCTCCTCAAGTAACAAAGAGCAAACACAAACGCCAAAGCAGCTAGTAGTATAATGGAAACAGTGATAACAATGAGGAAGACCATCTTGGTGAGTCCCAAGAAGTAGGGTTTATGTTTCTTGTGATTCAAGTCTGGAGGTGGAGAGATGTCACCAGGAGGAATATAACCAATGTCTTGGTAAGACGACGATGGAAACCTTCGAAGCCAGGTCGGTAACGGTCCATGGATATTGTTGTTAGACAAATTAATCTTTTTCAGACTAGAGAGCACACTCAGCTCATCAGGAACAACACCAGACAGCGAATTATTAGCGAGATCCAACGACTGTAACCGTTTCAGACCAGACAAAGAAACAGGAACTGTTCCATTGAATCTATTGTTGGAGAGATTCACACTAACGAGTTTCTTCCAAACAGAGAAGTCCAAAGGCAAAGGACCAGAGAAGTCGTTGTCCTCAAGGTAAAGAAAGGCCAAGTCTTTAAGCTCGGTGAGGCCCATTGGGAATGGGCCTGAGATTCTGTTGGATCTGAGACTGAGGACTCTGAGGGAAGAGAGTCTGCTTATGGTGTTGGGTGGAATCTGACCGTTGAGTCCAACGGCTGGTAATCTAACGGCTATGATTCGAGATCCGTCTTTGTTGCAAGTGACTCCTGTCCAGTTACTGCAGAGGGGAGTGGTCTCGTTCCAGTTGAGTGAACGTGTTGGTCGCATGATGGTTTGAAACTCGAGTAATGCGCGTTTGTCTTGTAATGGATCTGCGTTAGCTAGGTAGATGATCATATACAGAGAGAGAATCCATAGAGAAACCCTCCAAGCTTCCATCTGGCTATGAAGATGATGATGAAGATGAGAGTATAAATGGTGGATGAGAAACTTTAATTTAAAATTAAAGGGTACAAAAAGAAGATTTATAGAAGATCGGGGATCAAAAAGTAAAAGGGAAACAAGAGTGGGAGATAGCTTTGGTAATAACGAAATGAAAGTCAATGTTTTGTCTATAATTTTAAACTTTTCGAAATCGAAACCCTATAATTTCTGGAAATCAAAAAGTGGAACCCTAACTCTAGTAAATTAAAAATTGATACCTCCAAATCTGAACTTTAGGAGTTTTTAAATTTATGTTCTCCTCACGCACGCCGTTTCTTCTTGAGAATCGATCACGTCTGCAACTTGAAGAACACGAACCTAAGAACCAACAGCATTGAAGTTAAGAGCTACTACAGATATAATTATTTTTTGTTTTCTCTCTTTTTTTTTTGGGAAATTAAAGTAGTGAATATGACGAGGGAAAGATATCGATGCGACTTCTTAGTTTGGTTCGGTTACAGCCTTATAGGTTGGGTGACCTGTGAGTCTGTGATTGCCGTACGTACCGGTTTTTAAATACCGAACCGGGGACCATCTGCTTTCTTCGTCGTGTACCTCAGAATTTTTATTACGCCAACTAAAGAAATTCTGATCGTTTGATTGAATATTTATTGTATAAGTTTTGATTAGCTTTGAATATAATTTGGATTTATTTATTTAGTAACCGATACTGTCAAACCGGTCGAGTTTTATGAACCGATATATACATAACCAGACGAGATAAGACATGACATTAAGGTGGTCAAGGCTTTACCTAAAGAAGATAGGGAAAGAATAACCAATGATGTTAACCACCAAGATACATGAATCTCAAACAAATACAGTATACGTTTTTATTTGTTTGTATTTACTTGACATGATAATGAAGCTACAAGCCTACCTTTCAATGCATATACGGTGTACCATTTTATTTTATTTTCTTTTTGGCATTAAGTAAATTTCTGTAAGCACATAGTATTAGTTTCCCTTTGGTGTATTTAATATTGGACCGACCTAATTATAGAATATATGGTGCATCATAATAGACCAATAATTTCAACTATTTCATGATTATTGTGATGATTCATACCCATCTTAGCTCGGTTGAGTCCTTTTCTTTTGTCTCCAACATTCTGAGGCAATCCAGAGAGTATAAGTCCACTGAACAACCCAATAAGAATACTTTATGGTTTTAGAAATGATTTATTCAGGTACTGTTAACCATAAGAACCAGAAAACTTTAAATAATAATGAACCGGTACACAAGTTCATATGGTATATAACAATATCTTCATACACAAGTTATATATCGCACAAAACCAGGATCATGTCACTGCCTAAAAACGTGAGACATTTTTTTCAAATCTCAGGTTTCCTTTTAATATTCAGGAAGAATCACACACAAGGTGATGTTCTTCTATAGACTATACTGTACAAAGATATAATAATAGAGACAAAGAATCAACCGGTTTAAAGATAACCGGTTTTTTCAGGTGGAAAGGACAAGCGAGAGATTTAATTTCCCGGTCCATTCTTCACCCGGTTTCAAGGTGATTGGTTTCTCAATAGCTGCACCATCAACACACAACATATGTTTATACTCTTCATCTCCCAAATCCATCAACGCTTTAGCTTTCTTGTCCCATGGATTCCACACCACTGCAACAAAACCGAGAATCTGATTCTGTCATAAACCGGATTCTTGTAATAAAGAACGGTTAAGGTTTTGGATATCTTACCAACATCTGGTAGACCCTCTTTCTTGATGAGGAACGTACGTTTTCTCTCATGGTCGAAAACAGCAACCACGTCTTTAGAGTTTAAGTACACTCTATCGATCTCAGACTCAAAGGTTAGTGCATCGCCTTGCTCAGTAAACCGCTCTTTATCAAGCAAGTTATCAAGATAGTCAAGAGTTTCCAGTCCTTCAACTCTAACTTCACTGATGAAAGAACCAAACATGAAAGAAAGAAGGAAAGCATTGAGTTCAAGTGTGATCTCTTAGAAACTAGAGAGAAGCTAAAGCTCGGTGTCTTCACCTGATATCGGAAATGGAGAAGTAAGTGTGGTAAGCAATGGAAAAGCTAAAAGGCTTTGAGTTGATGTTTCTGACTCGAGATATCAATGTTAGGTTCCCATCTAGTGCCAGTGAAACTCTCAGGTGAAACTCAAAGCTGAAACAAGAATAATAGTGGTTATTATTAGTTCGAGAAATCGCTAGAAGGTAATTAGGAGGTTTATACAAAATTAGTGTCTAAATGTGCCTAGGTAGGGTGCCTAGGCGCCATCTAAAATTGATATTTAGAAAATCGTTTCATTTATAACCGATTTGCCGTTTATGAGGGTGCCTATGTGATGCATAGACTGATTTTTAGAATATTTGTGATTATTAAGCAATCTAAAATGAAGAAAAACAGAGGATAATATTGAGGAATCACACAAGAATTCAACCTGTGAGGCCAGATCCTTGTTGTGTCTTCATCAGAGGGTTTAAGTACCAAATCGACATAGGCTTTATCAGTTGAATCGAATGAAGGTAAATCAGGTGGACTCTCTTCCACAAGCCACAACTTGTTTCTTGCAAAACCGTGTTGCTCAAGCGATCCTCGAGTGCCAAACTTTTATGAGAGAAAAGAATAATTTCAAGAAAGGTGATCAAATAATTCATGTCCAAGATTTACATATTAGACTTAAAAAGAGTCAAAACTCAATGTACCTGAGGAAAGCATATAGGGATTCCTCCACGTACCGGATGGGGAGGCTTCGAGTTAGCCTGAAACATATGTTCACCAACTTTTATAAAAGAAACTGTTAAGCAAATGTAGCCGAAAGTTTTACCTTGGCGCTGGTGAATAACAATTCAACACCCTTGTCAGTCTTCCAAGAAAGAACTTGTCCTCCATGTAAACTGATCTGAACAAAGAAGAAAAAAACATCAGCTCCATAAACAAATATGAAAATGTATGTGCATGTTGATGCAGATACACATATTACATCTAAAACTATCAGTTTTTTCTTGTCAATAGAGCTTGGAGCTATCTATGAATCTTTGCACCACTAAACACAACTAGATACAGAATCTTAGATAAGCAAACATTAGAATAACAAAAAAAAAAAATGCTATGACCTTTACAGAAGCGCCTTTTGGATTCTGAAGAAGAATCTGATTGGTTCCATTTTGATCCTTGACCAAGTCAACGGTGGGACTCTTCTCAGCACTGACCAAATTAGATGGTTCCATTGTAATAAGCAACAAAAGAGGCTTTGATTTTATATTCTCTCTCTCGTCTGCTTTCTCCCGTTTTTAAACCAACTAAAATTAATATTTTAGGCGAAGAAGTCACAAGACGAAGAAGAAATCACTTTCTCAACAAGAAACCTTCAAGTTTTCTCGTGGGTTTGAAAACCTAAAACCCAACCAACATGACAACTGCTATGTCCTTTTCTTACACCGATAAAAGATGCAACAACACACACACGACATCAAAAATAAAAAGAGGTAAAGGTAAAGACGCGTAGAAGCTAAGGATTTGATATGATATAACAGACAATATATCACGTATCGAAATCAAGAACCCAGAAAGCAAAAACACACAAACTGTTTCGAACCTTAGGAAGAATATGAAGTATTCATATTAGATAAAGGGAAGGAGATATTTAAAGACCACAAGTCAGAAAAAATGGGCAATGTGTTGAAAAGGTGTAAAGATTCAAAAGAAGCATGCCAATATGGTATTTACATGTGTTTTTTTCTCAAAAGGGCATTCTTTATCATCAATCTCTGAATAATTCTTCAGTATATAATTGACGATGATTAATAATTTTACGAAAAATTTGTTTTGTCTGATATGGATCATGTATTTTATTTATTTTTGGTCACTTAACATTTTCTTTTCTTGTTTATTTAACATTTCTGTGACAACTGTCCCGTGGACCTCACTGTCCTATAGACTTCAGGTTCACAGCGTTGCAGTGCACCGACCCCAACTCCTCCATTATGAGTTCTCATTAACTCCATAATTAGGTTGTTGATGAGACTCGAACCCAGATCTTCACCTTTTAACAGTACTCCCACATGACAAGCTGTCACCAATTGATTTGGTGACATTGATATGCAGATCAATTGGTGACAACTTCTCTGGAGGAGAGTTGTTAAATGATGAAGTCGGGGGTTCGAACCTCACCAATAACCTATATGTGCGACGGACTGCACATAAGAGGAGTTATGGTCGATGCGCTGCAGCGCCAACCGAGGTTGTGCCGACATACTGGCCAACTGGATCCCACGAGAGTTATTACAATTTCCTTCTTTTAATAAAATCTTGAATACAAACTTTCTGAAATTTGATTAGGACGTTTAATAACCAAACTCTATCATGAAATGTCACGTGTAAACCTTGCGTCTAAAACAATTAAACCTTAATATTTGTTTTCTTCATGAAATGGTTAATAATATAATATTCATTATATCGTATGTATGTAGCATTAAAAATCATTTTTTTGTCAACATATTTTCCATTAAAACCCATGAAGATTACATATTGGTTTTGGTACATATTGGTTCAGATAAACCACAAGCAACAACATAACGAAAAATATGAGAAAGTAAGTGGGTTCCACGTGTCATGAAGGTGTGGCTTTGCATAGAGGTCTCCAGAACTCTCCACTATCTCTCGCCGGCTTCAAGCTACTTTTGCTGTGAGGTTTTCCGACGATTGATTTGCACTTTTTCTTGTTCTTTCCATGGATTTTTCATAAGTACCTCTGACCAAAGATGTACCAAGATAATCTCTTTGCTCATAATGATCGAAAGGGACTGAAGAGCCTATGCTTCACCGGTAGATTAGTACTCCATTGATTGTCGAAACAGTACTCATCAGAAACCTCATCAATACGCGACGAAAAGCTCCGATTCAACATACTTTACTCCAATCAACATCATCATCTCGATCTCTTCCTCAAGAAAAAACCTATACTCCAAAGATCATCTTTATAACAGAGTAAGGATTTACACTTACTTGAGAGAAAGAACAAGCATTCGGTAAATATAAGACATCTTCAATTTTTCGAGAATAAGATTTAAGACATGCAAAGAGATTTAAGGAAGTATATAAAAAAAACAAGAAAATCCGATTAAACGGAAATTTACAGTCGGACAAAACCGAAGGTGACACCGAACTAAGTCGGAGACAACGAAAACAAAAAAACAAAAGGGGCGGTGGCCGGCACGAAGGGCCACCGGCCACCAGATCTCAGTTTCGATTTAGTGACTCTAGAGAGAAGTTGGAACTGTTAGAGAGAGATGCACAAGGTTCGAAACTTGCTTAATATTTACAGTAAAAATCATTTTGGTGTTTAAGATTTTTTTTTCTTGGATCAGATTGGCTGAGTTAATAAATTTAAAAACATATATCTTGTTGGAAAATATATTAACGCTAGTAGTTATAAAAATAAAAGAGTATGTCCGATGGAGAGTTTTCACTCATAAATTCTCAAAATACATATACATATATATATATGGATATATATATATATATATATATATATATATATATATATATATATGTTAATATTTAATTATAAGTATTTCAAAGTTATAAAAATTAAATTAAAAAAATATTTTAGACATTCATAACTGAATATTAATATATATATATATATATTGAAATTTTCTGAGTGAGAACACCGCACCATTGAGGATGATCTTAAAAAAATGATGGGTTGGGGGTGTCGCTTGATTAACCGAATTAACTACTGTTCAGATTTGGAGGCTAATTGAATATCTCGTTAATTATAAATTAGTTTTATAGTTTTAATTTAAACTTCGTCGCATGTCCACAGTTTTCTAATCATTCCAGCAGATAAATTACATGCAAACTAGATCACATAAAACAATCATTAAACGAAAAGGTCAGAGAAAAATAAAATAATCAAACGAAGAAGTCCGCACAAGCCAAGTTATCAAAAATAGACCACGACCACAATATTATGTTAAGTTATCAAACTTAATAAATATAACCGTTGTTATAAAACACGATTTATAAACAACTGGTAGATGCGAAAGAAAAAAAAACATGTATTGAGTTGCTTTAATAATCAAAAAAGTATTGAGTTGCTTCCAGGAGCAATGCACTCTAATCGCCAACGGTATTAGAAAACAAAGCCTATTTATTTTTGGAATAAAATAAAATAAAAATGCAAGTGAAGTTTGAGTTTCTAATCTACTGAAAATCTTTCATTCTGTAGAATGTTTATTAAATACAACATTGTCATATCTTGATGTATAGAAGAGATTGAGATTTCTATGTTAACCGTTTTGTTGTCTTTTGAAGCGGTTTGTACGTGATTTGAAAATGTAACGAGTTTTATTTCAACGATCTTGGTGTGGATTGGCTATCAACATCGTGATTTAATGTGACTAAGTTATAATTTTTCAATTTTATCGTGAACCTTGCTTGTTCGAATTTTATTCTAAATTCGATGACGATTTATCTTAGAATTTTCTCTACTTATATCATTTATGATTCAATGTTTTATTGTACTGACTGTAGAGACATAATTATCTCCTTTTAAAAGTGCAATCCAAAAAAATTAAATATAAATGAAAGGTGGTGTTCCATAAAAAATACAACATTGGCCAATACTGTACAATTATGCATTATACAGTAATTCTCCCAAGATTTTAATAGATAACATCTCTTGAATGTATGAGACCTTGTGATCGAGTGGTAAGGACAAGGATTTAGAATGTCAACACATTTTGAGTTTAATCTATATGTTGCCGAACTATAACACATTGCTGATAAAAATCTACACATTTGTTATATCCATTTATGTATCTCTTCTAGAGATTAGCCGTCAACATTCTAGTTTGAGATTTACCTTGATTCATAGAAAACATGTCTTGTCTTGAATAACAAATCTTCTTTTCGATTTATGTCAACTCATGAATGATTTCAATCTAAATTTTATTTAAAACTCAATCGTGTCGAACTCTGCATTCACAGTCCAGATGTGACTGTACCTACATTTATATAGTTAAGATTTGTCTATTTTTCTTCTAAGTTATATCGAAACATGCAAATTATAGTACTATCAAGTTATTCTTGTCTTGTTATGCGGACTTATGATATCGTTAGTGCGCCAATTATGTCTCTTGTGCCCTTGTCGGTCATCCCATTCGTATCGTTTCTTGTAATCATTAATTTCTATAATTCTTATTTGAAGGCTTAATTTCTCTAATTACGTTGAAAAGTGTACTAATGCAATAGTCTGAAAATGTAAAAAAATCAAGTTAGCATATAGCCAAAACTTCCCTTAAAGTATATCAATACACTGAATTCATAACCTGACTGGGTTAGTTCCACATTGAATATCATTTTAGGTGTATAAAAACGATTGAATAAGATGGTTTTGCTGATAACTCATTTGTAGTTATGCGTCCTTGACTCCTCAATCATTCTTTTAGAATTTGCAAGAAACAAAAAAAGACACAGCGACATATCAGACATGCGTATAATAATATTTTGAAAATGACTACCTTATCTTCTGATTTCTGTGGACAAATAAAATTGATTTTTATGAATTTTGATGCCGTTTCTCAGTGTAAATTTCATTAACTCGACCATCTAAAAATGCTTCATAAATTCGAGTTTTTACAAGGGTACAATTAGATTATTATTTTGAAATGGCTGTGATATTGTTCTATTAGGGAATGTATTCAATAGAAAAATTGAGGTGATTTGATTTTTAATGAATTTATAGATAATTTTAAAGAATTGAAGAGTTTTGAGTGATTTTTGTTAAATCACCTTGGAATATCACTTAAAACCATAAAATTTCAATTTTAACTGTTTTAACTAAGAAATTCCACCCAAACATACTAAAATCACTTAAAATATTAAAATTCTACAACTTAAAATATTTTAAATAACTTTAGATTTCAGAGTACTTTATGAAATGTCAAATTCAATAATAGTAGATTTTAAATGAGTATTTGAAATTCATGTTTAAATAACAATTAATTTGTCATTTTACACAATTCACCTAACATTCTCACTTGGATACACTCTCTTTTGTTTCACAAAAAATATTGTTTACTGAAAAAAGCAAAATTTAAAGATAAATGTTTCACAAGAATTTTGATATCAAATAATTTTTTATGTTGTCAAATATTTCACATGTTTTTTGTTCTATCAAGACTGATTAGAATAAACTAGTGAACATTGATGTATGACCCATACAACTTTAAGGATTTTTTAAGTATATATAGATCTCTAAATTTGTATAAAAGTTATATAAACTCTTAATAAATTGTTCATATCCTCCAAAATCTTATGACAGAATATTATATCTTGAGATAATAACCAAAATAGATTTTTTAAAAATTGTCCCCAAAATAGCATTCAAAGAGAAATATGATCAAAATAGATTTTATTAAAATGTGTAAATATACATTTATACCTCTTGGTTAACTAATATAGACTTATGGTTTAAAGTTATGGGTCGGATTTTGGAGGTGAGATTTAAAATTAAAAAAAAAATTCAAAATAAAAAAAAATCTATTTTGATCATTTTTTTAAAATCTATTCTGTGACAAAAACTTGAGAAAAAAATCACTTGTGTTGTGGGAAAAGTGTATCCATTCTCATTCATAAGCACTCATATATATACAACTACAAAAGTGTAGATAAGCTCTATCTCTAACATAGAGATAACTACAACATGAATGAGATAACTACGAGTCAACCATAATTATCCTTAACACTCCCCCTTGGTTGACGCATATGGTTCAAGGATTGTTACATGCTTTGGATGTTGCCTCATTAAAACCTCTCCTAGTAAACCCAAAACCCAATGTGGTAAAAAGGGAAGCCAGGACAGGAAAAAGAGTACAACACATGTAACTCCCCCTGATGAATGCACCACTGTAGATGACGCATTCTTATCTGGTGTCTGAGCTTCCGGAACGTCGAGGTTGCCTATGACTTGAAGATGATCAGTTGGATTTTCCCTTGAATGAACTTGTAACTCTTGGACGTCTTTATGTCTTCTAGAAATCCATTAAGATGTGGTCATGACGTACATCTTTGCTGCTGATCACTCTGTGTCTTGGTTGGACGGATGGCACTCGACCGGTACTCAGATAGACTTTTAATCTGCGATTAAATCTTACTCGCAGGTCCTTTCATGTCCCACGGATCTTCTAGTCTCATGGCTTAGCCATTACGTGGACATTTCAATATATATTGAGTCATTGACCCAAACACATACGAACCACTTTGTTTCATGTGTTTTGTCTATTCAGACATATATCACTTCGTATGTATCAATGGCTTTATCCATTGTAGCCAATCTTTGATCACAAGGAATCCATACATCTTTTATATGCTTACATGGACTGATCTGAATTGTTCTTATAGAACTTTTCTGCTAAGCTTTACTTAGTCTATGCAGCTGCATTGTTTCATTTAGAGAATTTCTTTCTCATCTTTCTTATCTCTTTTGTGGTACCTTTAATCTTTGTTTATCCAGTGAAACATATGCTACTTTTACATACTTTAATCTATGACCAGACTTTGTCAAATTAGTAGCCTCCACCACATTGGAGTATATCTCTTTATAAACTTTTCTTAATCTCTGTGAGTATCCTTGTGTTATCAAGCCATGCTTGAATGTTCTATTATCTCACGATTTTCTCACAAGATCTTTTATTCATTACTGGTTTTATCTGATGGCGTTTCTATGGCCAATACGCCCATCACTCTTTATTTATATTCTATCCCCACGGTTTCTTTTTATCTTTATGAGTACTCTTACGTGGGTTCATGATCCTCGCATATATCTCTATGGCCAAGTGCTACTTATCTTGCGCATTTTTATATCATTGGTATCGATACCCTTTATGCGTTCCATTGTATTCCAGACATGATCCAATTGGTTTTAGATCTTGTTATCTAGGACCTTTAATACCTAGCAGCTTGGCGTCCCAAGCTACATGGTCTGGTACCTTAGATGTTTCAGTCGGCCGACCTTATTTCTATGTCTGGTCTGGTTTCCCTATTAACTTCGGATTTCATATTTTATGCACCTTTTCTCTTTTCCGAGGTTCCTTTTATTATGGAACATATTGGTCTATCTCTTATAGACTCTGTAGCAACTTGGTTGTGTCTCTTCTAGGACATCAAATTCATTTGGTGCTAAGCTGGTATGACCTTTTTCTTTTCATTTCTCGGGTCTATGTGTCTGGCATCTAATTTAGCTAGCTTTGCATAATCTTTTCTTTCTTTAGACGTCTTAAATCTCATTCTCTGGTACGAGGATCTTGCCAAGATAATGATGGTCAATACCATTCTCTTTTTCTTATCATATCCAGCTTATATCTTTCTCCTTATGATGTTGGATAGTAGGATTCATAATCATGCAATCCGTGTACCTGGCCACAATCTGATCACCCATATTTGGCTCAAGGTTTCTTTAATACTCGTGGAGAAAGACATACTTATCCAACATATATTCCCAATCCTCTTTAGAGGTTCCATCTTAGACGGCACATATGTCTGTGGTGGTTTGTTTAATAAAAATCTCAAGATGGTATATGTCTGGCTTTTATGACCCGTATTCAATCTGAGATGGGAATATCTATGCTCACTTATATGGCCTGATGCATACATTGCATTGTACATGTAAATTCATAATGTACCTAAGCATTAGGCTGGATGTGGATTGTGTACCACCAAGAGATCTTGAATCTCTAAGCCTTTTATGATATGGTTACAACCTATGTTGCACGAATTTGCTGTATGGTCATGTATCATTGGGTTTAATCCTCACTCCCCCTCATGAACATACTCATTTTCCGTGATGCTCAGGACAATAAAGCCTAATGAGTTTCCCTTGTGTACATGTTACACAACGTGAGATCTTATGGGATAACTCTGGTGCCTTTGCAATAGCAATCATGTTTAGACCTGGACGGCTAATCCAGTCATGCCATTAAGTGTAATTTCGTGGGTATACCTATTTGGGTATCCATGGCTCTTTTTGCCTCTTAACATACTGATCCTTAGCATAGTTTAGATCAGTAGAGTACATAAGTATAGTTCTGGGCGGTTTTTATTTCAAATCTTTCGTAGGAATCCTATTTTTTTTTTCTTTCTTACCCATTGTTTCTCATTTGGGGAAACCATTTATACTTAATCTTTATAATTCAATGGGTCTCATGGGTGAATATAGATCATTTGGATCTCTCTAGCCCTTTAGGCATTGCCTTGGCGATAGTTCTTTTAACTAGGCAACTATACTCTTTAATCTTTTGTACTCATCTTTATAAAGTATGAATCTTATAATATAGACTTTATGATTTAATTTTCGTTTTTTTTTTTTTTTTTTTTTTTTTTTTTTTAAATTAATTTTCGAAAATTTCCATAAATAGGTGCTTTGTATAATAATAATAATAATAAAACTTATTCATTTCATAATATAGAGTTTAAAACAAAGCACCGCAGGAAATTAAAAAAAACGACAAGGAAATTTTAAAAAAAATCACAAAGCTTTCTATTTCAAGATGTCTAAAAGCTTATAATTTTAGTCTAGGTATAAACCGGCCTCACAATCCATATGTTGCCATGCAGGCTCCTTGGATTCCTCCTTATCATTTGTAGGAGGTCTCATCTGGTCGAGTGTTTGAGACTCCATTTGGTCGAGTGTTTGAGACTCCTCATGGTCAGTGTATGAGCCGGCCATATCTTCCATATATTGGCGAGCAGCTGCCTCGGATTCCTCTTTTTCATTTAGAGGAGGACTTATCTCACTGTTTCTTTGCTCAATGTATCTTTTCTGGAGCTTATCAAATCTGCTGATGATATCTTTTGTTTTCTGTTTCCATTGTTCTTTTTTCAATAGATATGACAATAGGTCATTATAGGCTGTGAAATTCTTAGCCTTATGTGATAACAACACTTCCTTTGGATGGAATGTGGAGTAGGTTTTATAGATTAGATCCCCATATGTTATCACTTCATCACATAGTTCAAAACTATAAGCTATTTTCATTAAAGCAGAATTGTATTGGTCCACAGATTTAAAATCCTGGAATCTGAGATCCTTCCATTCATTCATGGTCTTTTGCCATAATGTCATTGAATATCTGGAATTTAGTTCTTTCCAAAGGTCGAAAGGATCCTTAATATTTTGATATTGATTTCTTAGCTCATTAGTGAGATGGAGGCGCATAATAGTTATGGCTCTGTTCTTTTCACTTTCAATTGCATTGTAGCCATCAATGATGTATCTCCCGAGTCCTCTAGACTTCAGGGCAATTTTAGTGTTCATGACCCATTCAAGATAATTATCACCAGATGGAGTTAGGTCAGTATATTTCGTGAGGTCAAATTTCCACATCTGAAATTATTAATAGATTCATACTTTTCAGATATATATAAATTTTATTATTATTTATTTGTATATACTTTATATACATAGGGAGGTATATATATTTTCTTTATTATATATAAATAATTTTATAAATATATATATATATATTATTATTTTATTTTATTTTTTAATATATAATATCTTTCTATATATATTTTTCTTTTATATATATATATATATATATATATATCTTATATATATAGGTTTATTTTTTTCATATATATACGGATATTTATATTTTAGCATATATCTTATAATATGTTATTAGAGTATAAACCAAAACGTATATATATTGTGGGTTTCAAAATCGAGTACTTTAAAGAAACCGTATGGTAATGTAAAAGTTTACGAATGCATGCAGAAGAGAAAAAAAAAACACGTATGCATGTGAATAAATTATCGTATGCATGTGAATAAAAACCGGACCAAAATTATGTGTAAAACCGAACCGGATAACAACATGTTATAGTGGATTGAATAGGTTAACCGAATTAGGTATACAAAACCAGATTAAAAATGGTTAGGGTTTGTTTTTTTTTCTTAAAAAAAATGATATCTTGTGGAGGAAGAAACATCTTCTTCTCCAAACTCCATTAAAGTCCATTAGAAGAACTCGGTGGAGAATGATCACAAGGGTGGAGAAGACAAATACGCAAGTTCAGATAAGCAAATAACAATGTGCATACAAACATGTGAGCAAGACGATTTATTCAAGATCAAAACGATTCATGTAAACACACAAAATCTCGGGTTTAAAACAAGTAAAGCACAAGCGTGCGATCAAGCAAATTCAAGGTTCATAAAATTAGGCAAGGTGATGATGATGAAACAAAGCGAATTCAAGGTTCATGATGAATCGAAACTTATAAACAAAACGAAGTTATCAAGCTCTCGGGTATAATAAAATATGTCATGCATGATTCAAAACGATTAGGGTTTACAAAACTATGATCGGTTCGAGTTCATGACAATACAAGTTCTCGGTTTCATGTGAAATAAACGACAATGCGAGATGAGATGCGATTTAAGCCATATAATCGAGAGTTTTCAAGGCTCTGTTTTTCAGTTTTAAAAAAAAAAATAACGCGTGATGAAGTAAACAAAACAGAGCACATAGCAAGAAGAGTTTATAACAAGACAAGGCTTTTCGGTTCAGTTCTAAGGTCTCGGTATATCAAGTTACAAGCTTCAGTTCAAGATCAAGCCGGTTTTTAAGACAATGTCGAGACGAGTTCATGGTGATACGAGCAAACAATGTCAAGTTTATATGTTTCACAGTTTACGAATTTGATGTATGCGTTTTAAGATTCAACAAGTACCAGTTCAAGCGATTGTAATGAATAATAACAAGTGATCAAGTTCGAGTTCTAACAAAAAAAAAAGGTAGGCTAACATGAGTCATACGATCTATATGAAAAACAATGATCAAGTTCTCCTGTTTACAAGCTAAGCTGTTTATGCGGTTCATAAAAACGGATCCAAGCAAGCATCATATAGTCTCGGGTTTAAAGTTTAATTCGTTTAGTCAAGCAAACAATTGTGGAGTTCGAGTTCTAATAAAACATGAATCATACGCAAGTCATGAAGTTATCAAGTGAACAAACAAGCCAAGTGATTTGATACTAGTTCTCAAACAATACGATCTCATGAAAAGAAATAAACTATCAAGTTCTAAAACAAAGCGAGTTCATGTTCTTAACGATCAAGTCGAGCTCTCGGTTTTAAGTAAAACGATTCATGTAGTTTTCAAGATGGATTCTATACGGTTTGTTTTGAATTCAAACACTCGGATTAACCAAAAAATATGATCATAACAAGCAAAGCAATCTTCAAGCTCTCAGTATAAAGCGAAGCAAACAATCATACGATCTCAAACTTTATAGTTCTCGGGTTTATGGTGAGTTCAAGCTCACGGGTTTCAAACGATCGGTACCATGCGGCTTGCATGAGTACCTAGTTTAAGGTCTTAATGTTTTAGATCTAGTTTTAGGTTTAGATCTTTACCTTAGGTTTTATTTGTGGGTTGAACGGACCACCGAGAGACGGATAGGAGACCGCGAACAGAAACACCAGTCCGTCTAGGAGAGAGAGAGAGCTTTTCCGGCGTGTAGGAGAGAGAAGTAGTTCGCCGGCAGTGAGAGAGAGAGAGTCGGAGCTAGGGTTTATTTTAGCTAGGGTTTCAGGGAAAGCGGTCGTGCTGATAACGTGTTGTGGGAAAAGTGTATCCATTCTCATTCATAAGCACTCATATATATACAACTACAAAAGTGTAGATAAGCTCTATCTCTAACATAGAGATAACTACAACATGAATGAGATAACTACGAGTCAACCATAATTATCCTTAACAACTTGAAAGATTTGCCCTGTTATCTTTTGTGTTTACCATTTATATCCAACCCACATTATATTTTCATGAAGCCATCAACAGCTCAGCTGGATCAATTTGATTACATGGGACAAAAAAGTTTCATTCAAGAGGCGACAAAGGTAAAACGTGTAGAACTTTAACGAACGAGATACGATTTTTTCTTTGATTGATTCTTTATTACGTGTAGTAGTGAAAACGTTAGGATATTTGTATGTAACATCTTAATGTGTGTGTGTATTTTTTGTCAAAAAAAAACATCTTAATGTATAGTGTCTCCTCTCACTATCTATATTATTGGTACATGTTTCCAACAAAAGTTTTGGGAGCTTTTATGATTTTGATTTTGGGAGAAACACAAAACAAAGTATAATCCATTACGAGGCCTCTCTTTCTTTGTGATTCATTATGGGCCCAATTTATTATTTTGATAACAATCTCACTGGATTTAAACTATAAAAAATCTTGCAAACAAATTATTATATTTTATCCATGAAGTTTTCTTTTTTTAGGTTCCGAATGGTAACTGACTGCTCTGCACCACCATGAATAGTAACAAAATCTCTGCAAATACTTATGTATCTCTATGTTTTGTTACAATCTGAACCGCACCGTAGTTATCCCGCATATTATCATTTGAACCCTTAGTCTCCGTTTCAAAACTAGAGGTTCAATGTCTTCCCAAGCTTACACAGTGAATATTTTCGCAAAAACTTTCTCAGCCACTTCCTCAAGGAGTCGCCAATCTTAGCCGGAGTGGATTCTCGCCTCTGGTTAGTCATACTTTAAATACAATAGATTTCAGATTGGCGGAAAACCAATATGTAATAATAGTATTAGTTTTGTCTAAGAAAATAGTTGTTTTGACTTTTAAATACAACTAGATTTTGACCCGACCTTAAAAGGGCGGATATATTTTTGTATATTAAAAATTATATATAATTAAAATATTTTCATTTTCATTTTCAAAAAATAGAAAATATATTTTGATTGCCTTTTTTTTTTAATATAGCATATTCTGATTACCATATTTTGTTAAAATTATTATATTTAAATAAAATATGAAAGATTATGAATGTAGATGAATATTTGAGTAATATGGATAATTATGAATATTCGTTTTTAATTAAATAGTATCATAAATTGTGTAATACACTAACAAATATTGTAAATATATATATAATTTTTTTAAAATATACTGTTTAAAAAAATAATCTCTTAATGTGGTTAGAATATTCTTTTCTGAACCACATTAATGACAATAATCTCTTATGGGTTTGGTGGAATGTTCTTACACGTGTAAGACATTTCAAAAGGAATGGTAAAAACGTATAAGACATTTCAAAAACAAAATCTAGATTTGAGTAGATTTATTCTTAATGTGGTTAGAATATTCTTTTCCACTTGATTTTGTGTTGATAATTGATATATATTTAATTTATAGAAATAACAAAATTAAAATGAACGAAAGTTCTAGATTGTATATTTGGTTGAATATATAAAAACATAACATATGTAATGTAATTGGTGAACAATAATTAAGTTTTGTATTTTCTATGATCAGTACTTATATGCAGATAATATTATGTTCATAATAGAATTCTGTATAATTTAGAATGTTTGGTATGGTGAATAATGATGAAACTATGAAAATTTTGATTTTTTACTGTGGTAGGTAGTGATCGGAAGAGAAACAAATATAATATCCAGTTTGAGTTATTGTATTTTCTTCATATACTAACATGGTCCAGTTAGAGTTATTATATCTATTATATTAAAACAGAGTCCTATTTAAATTTTACCGTGGCATGATTTTAATTTGGACCTATTGAATATGTTGTAACTAAAATATATGTTACTTATCTATAATATTAAAACAAAATCCCTTTAAAGATCTTTCTTTTGATTTAATTTGATAATTACAAACAATATAACTCCTATATTTATACTTAACATAATTAATTAATATTTCATTTCATAACTTATTTTACGTCCCATTTCATTTGTACGTTTAACAAGGTTCCTGTTATTTAATATAACTTCTTATATAATTTTAATTTGAGAACATAAATTATAAATTATAAATATAAATTATCCGCGCAACCGCGCGGATCAGAATTTAGTTTTTATTTTAATAGAAAAGAACCTATCGGTTTAGTTAACATAAGTTTGGATAGCATTAGTTGATTAGATTATGGTTTAGTTTAAGTACTCTGGTTATATTTATTCTATTAATCGTGTAAAAATATTATGTAGCAAACATATGTAACGTACTATAAAACTGAAAGAGTCCAAAATTTAAAATGAACATTTTAAGTAGATTTTAAATAGGACTCTATTTTAATATAGTAGATTCTTTTTAGAAATTAGTAAGCATGGACGTTAGGATACCTATAAAGTTTGGATTTAGTTTTTACAGATTTTTGGATTCTCAGATTTAGCTTCATAGGTTCCATATTGGTTTAGGTTGAATTCGGTTAAAAAAGCTTTAGATTCATGTAGATTTTATAACTTTAATTGATAAATACTTTTTCTGTTTCGAAATACATAAGTTTTAAAATTTTCATACATTTTAAAAACACACATTATATTTTGATTTCTAATGTATTATCTTTTGTAATTAGTCATTTCTAACAACTTTTAATCAATATAATTTAATAAAAATAATTTTTTCGTAAATTTACAATTTATCATTAAATAATGCTTTGAAAATGGCAAAAAAATATTTTTTGAAAATTGTATAAATCATGGATATTTTAGAAATGGTGGGAGTATATTTTAGATCCAAACTCATTTTGATTCAGCTAATATTAAAAGCTTCAAGTTTATGTAGATGATACGGCTCTATATGTGAATGCGCTGTTGTTTATCTTTCACCTTAGGAACAATGAAGCGGATATGATTGAGAAACTTGCGTTGGATATCTCTAATGCGTTAAACCTTACACCTTCAAGGGACTTTGATGATCTAGTTGGAATAGAAGCTCATATTTGTTATCTCCAGAGTCTAGTGAAGTGAGGATGGTAGGTGTTTGGGTCCTGTGGGTAGGGCTGGGCAAAATATCCGGACCCGAAGAACCGACCCGGAACCGACCCGAAAATCAGGATCCCGAATCCGACCGGATCCGGGGTAAATAACCGAATGGGTCTTCAATTGCTATATCCGAAGAACCGGTACCGAACCCGATCCGAACCGAGAACCGAATGAGTACCCGAAGATATCCGAAATATAAATATGTATTTTAAAATATTAGTTTTAATTGTACTTATAATTATTTGAATAATCAAAATTAAAATTATAAATTAAATATATTAGTTATTTTTTAATATTTTTGTGTATCTTCAAATAAAATAAGATCATTTGGATATAATTACTCAAACAAAACCATGTTAAATGAGTATTTTAGTTACTTTTTTGTACTTTTTAGTAATTTGGATACAAAATACCCGAATAAAATCGGGTAATATGGTTACTTTGGATACAAATACTCGAACCCGTTTTAGATACATTGGTTATTCGGTTATTTTCAGGTTCCTAGTGATAAGAACCGAACCCACCCGGACCCGGGAGGACCCGACTCGAACCCGACCCGAAATTTTGTAATACCCGAATGGGGCCTAATTTCAAAACCCGAAAAATTCGAAACCCGAAAAGAACCGACCCGTACCCGAACGGGTACCCGAATGCCCAACCCTACCTGTGGGAATTGGGAAGACAAGAATTGCAAGAGCTCTATACACTTTTCTCTCTCCTAACTTCCAGTATAATGCATTCATGGAGAACATAAAGGAAACGTAGGAATCAACCTTGACCATTACGGTTTGAAGTTGCATCCGCAAGAAGAGTGTTTGTCTAAGCTATCGACCATAAAGATGTAAAGATACCTCATTTAGGTGTGGTTAGGGAAAGGTTAAAGGACAAGAGAGTCCTTGTTGTTCTTGACGATGTTGATAAACTTGAGAATACGCAATGCCTAGACTTAACACAAGTCTTGATTGTAGAAAACTTTGAGATTTAGCTATGATGTCTTGCATAGTAAAGATAAATCCATATTTCTTCACATTGCTTGTTTGTTCAATGGTAAGAACGTTGAGAATGTAAAGACGTTGCTTAATAATAGTAACTTGGACGTTGACCACCGAGGTTAAACCTTGCTGATAAATCCCTCATAGATATTCATTGGGGGACGCATACATACTGACATGTGGCCTTATTTGTTGTTTGTTGTGGTATGACTTTAGCCACTTAGGAGTCTTAAAGTGATGAATTTGAGTTTCTCGAGAAACCTCAAAGAGATTCCTCATCTCTCAAACGCCACAAAAACTTATGAACTTTTCAGCATATGTCTGCAAAAGCCTTAGTGCATTCCCACATGTCCCTGACAGCATCGAAGAGCTTGAACTAAGCTCCACAGGAACAGAAGAAGTTCCTCCGTGGATCGAGAATCTATGTCGTCTGCATAGACTCTGCTGTTGGAATAAGAAACTTATTAGAAATGGAGAAAGTGTTTAAGTGTTTGAAGAGAAGAGATTTTATGAAGAGAAAACTTCTTATTTCTTAGATGATTCTTGAAAACTTGGATGATACAAAATGAGAAGAGAGTGGAGGTATTTATAGCCTCCAAAATACAAAATATCTTACATATTTTATTCTTAAATCTAGATAATTCTACTAAAATATCTTGATATTTTTATTCTAATTATCTAGATAATTCTATGAAAATATCTAGATTTTTATCTTAAGGAGGTGGAAGATTTTTCTAGATAAATTCTAGAACTTGGGTCAAATTTGGGCTAACATGATTATTAGATTATTAGCCCAATGATTAACCCAAATCAAGTTTATGTTTCAACACCCTCCCTTAAACTTGATTTGGTTACTCCGAGTAAGCTCCTCATCTTGATAAAGTCTTCACGCTTGAGTGGTTTGGTGAAGATATCAGCTACTTGATCATTTGTCTTCACATACTCCAATTGCACATCCATCTTGGCAACACATTCTCGAATGTAGTGATAACGAGTATCAATGTGCTTACTCCGATCATGGAAGACTGGATTCTTCGCCAATGCTATTGCCGACTTGTTATCAACAAAGATCTTCGTTGGCTCCTCTTGTGGCAGGCTCAACTCCTTTAGCAAGTTTCGTAACCAAATAGCATGGCAAACACATGAAGTAGCCGCTACGTACTCCGCTTCACAAGTAGAGAGGGTAACAATTGGTTGCTTCTTTGACATCCATGTGAAAGCGGTTTCTCCAATGAAAAATACGAAGCCACTTGTGCTTTTCCGGTCATCAACGTCTCCACCCCAGTCACTATCGCTATATCCAAAAAGCTTGTAATCGTCAGAGATAGAGTAATACAAGCCAAAGTTGATTGTACCTTTGATATAGCGTAAGATCCTCTTAGCTGCCTTGAAATGAGTTGTTGTTGGATGCTCCATATATCGACTCACAACTCCAACCGCGTGTAGGATGTCGGGCCTTGTGCAAGTTAGATAACGTAGACTTCCAACTAAGCTCTTAAAGAGTGTTGGATCAACACTCTCTCCTTCTTCTTCCTTTGATAACTTGACTCCACATTCCATTGGTGTGCAAACTGGATTTGAGTCTTCCATCTTGAACTTCTTAAGCACTTCTTTAGCATATCCTTCTTGAGTGATGAAGATTCCATTTTCTTTTTAGGTTATTAGTAACCGTCAAGACTCTTGAGAAGTAATCTGAGATGAGTTCACCTTCCTTCATTTGTAATGACTCAAATTCTCCTCGTAAAGTTTGTAGACGTACCTTCTTAACTTGTTCTGCTCCCTTGTATGAGGTCTGAAGCTTCTCCCATGCTTCTTTAGACGTCTTTACTCCAGCAACCTTCTCAAATGTATCTTCATCTAAACCTTGATAGATTAGACAGAGAGCCTTCTTGTCTCTCTTTCTTGAATCTCTCAAACCATCTCTTTGAGCTTGAGATAAACCACCATCATTCTCTGGTTCAATGAAGCCTTTCTCAACTATCTCCCATACATCATGTGCTCCTAAGATAGCCATCATCCTTAAACTCCAATTGTCATAGTTGCTCTTTGTGAGCATTGGAACTTGGAAGGGAACACCACTACTTGCCATCTTCAAAATGATCTTGTAGCTCTGATACCACTTTGTTGGAATAAGAAACTTATTAGAAATGGAGAAAGTGTTTAAGTGTTTGAAGAGAAGAGATTTTATGAAGAGAAAACTTCTTATTTCTTAGATGATTCTTGAAAACTTGGATGATACAAAATGAGAAGAGAGTGGAGGTATTTATAGCCTCCAAAATACAAAATATCTTACATATTTTATTCTTAAATCTAGATAATTCTACTAAAATATCTTGATATTTTTATTCTAATTATCTAGATAATTCTATGAAAATATCTAGATTTTTATCTTAAGGAGGTGGAAGATTTTTCTAGATAAATTCTAGAACTTGGGTCAAATTTGGGCTAACATGATTATTAGATTATTAGCCCAATGATTAAGCCAAATCAAGTTTATGTTTCAACATCTGCATGAAGCAATGCTCGAAATTGACCAATATCTCTATGAACATTTTAAAATTTGAGAATCTTGAAGCAGTGGATCTTTCAGACAGTGTGGATGGTATCCCGGTTTCTACAATAATTAGAAGGTTGTCCATATGATTCAAAGACCCTTTCCTCGATTCTTGAGATATATCTATAACGCTTGCATTACCCTTATGGCTCGCTCAGCTGTATATGACGATGAGTACTCTAGTGGTATTGCTCGTGTAACTTGTTGCATTAGGCGCAAATTTGATAGAAATGTTGTGAGAGATAAATCAAGAGAGTCACACATGGGTCGACGAGCTATTTCCCCACGAGAACTATCGTATAGCATCAGATCTCCACCAAACTATGACCTAGTGTCAAATCTCCACGAATTAACAATTTTGAATGTATTTCCCCCCGAACCGATACTTCAAAACTTAATTACCCATAGACTATGGTTTTAATTGGTTTATTATTAACCAAACAGTTAAACCGATTAAACTAAACCAAAATTCATTTTAAACAATTTTTAATATAGAATATGATTTATCTTCTTGTTGAAATTTCAAATATAGATATTTTTTAACTTAAGGAAATTTTAGATATATATTTTTGTGTGTTTCTGAAATTTAAAAGAAAAAAATTACATCAAGATTTCATTTTTATAAGTTTAATAAAATTACATTGAACAAATAAGCTTGTAAATTTTATTTTTTTTGAAATGTGAAAGAAAAAAAAAATCAAATTTTGATAAAGAATTTATGTCAAAAAATCTAGTTTTGTTGAATTTTACCAGAATCATTTTTATCAATAAATATTCATAATTTTATAACTTTTCATGTTATTGATAAAAAAATTGATTTTTTGTCAAAATTCAACAAAAGATATATTTTAAATTTAAAAAATGCAAATAAGTAAAAAATTTAGGAAAGATTTTTTGAAGTTCAAAAATATATATATTTTGAAATTTTAACAAGAAAAGAAACAATAGTCTTACATAAAAATAGTTTAAAATATATTTTAGTTTGGTTTAACCGGTTTAAACTATTTGGTTGATAATAAACCAATTAAAATCATGGTCTATGGGTAACTAAGTTTTGAAGTATTGGTTCGGGAAGAAATACATTCAAAATTATTAATTCATGGAGAAATAAGTTTATAACTTTCAAATCATGGAGATTTGACACTAGGTTATAGTTTGGTGGGTATATGATACTATATGATAGTTCTCGTGAGGAAATAGAACGTGGACCCGTCACACATACCTGTACTTGTGAAAGATCATCTCTTTACATTGGGAGGTTCTTTGATCCTAAGTGAAGGCAATGAAGCTGAAGTAGATGTAACATTCAGCGAGTTTCTGTTCGAGTTCAAGGCCAATATAAAAATAGAGATCATAGGATGTCAATTTATAGTTCTTGGGGGTAAAAGAGACCATGCTACATATTCTAGATGGAACGAAGAAGTTTCTAGGCTGCAAGATAAAAAGATAAAGCCATGAAACTGAGGAACATAGATAGGATCCTCTATAAATAAGATTGTTCTGGTTTTTGAATTTAATGGAGCCCCTTGTACAGACACATGATGGCATTGTCAACGTCATGAAAGATTAAGCAGCATAATACATTCTGACTATAGTAAGCTTTCAGATGATATCAGATATTGAACTATATATAGTAAGTTTTGGTTACATATTTTTAGCAGGAGTAGCTTCCAATTTTGAATTATAAGACCCAAACATTTATCCATGATGAGAACCGTTTTCAAATCCGGTATCTGACCCTGGTAGGGTTCTGGTTACAGTAGCAGATGGCATTTTACTTCCACCAACCCATCTACTCTCAAACACTTCACCATCATTAGCTTCTCTCTCCATCATCACTTGAATCTTCTTCGTTCTCAAAACCCTTAGCCCCATTGTACATACAAACCCAAAGAACCATAACACCCCAAACCCTAATACTAATCCCACCATCCACAACCACCACCATGTCCTCCACAAAGCCACCTTCTTATCAGTCTCTAAAGGTTCGATCACCGAATAATCTCCATGGCTCGACCCGTAACACACGCCCGGGAGAACCATTCGGCTTATACGAGCAGCTTCCTTGTCTTTGTTTTGTGCCTTGAAACTCACGCAACTTACCCTAGACAACATTTTCTCATCCGATAAATCCCTAAACAAAATCTTTACAGGATTTTTCATCTTTAGACTGATCTCTTTGACGTTTTCCTGATCCGACACGTCCAAAACCCTAAACCCTAAAACAGAAGTGATCAACCGGTAACCGGGTACGGTATACCAATGGTTAGACCAGTTCCCTAGATTTTGGTACACAATAGCCACTCTTCTCGCAGGAGGAACCGAAACTGACCTTTCCGGGATAAGCACGTTGCTGAATCTTGCCCCGGTGTTCCAAAGACTCTTCCCAGTGAGACGGACGATGGAGACTTCGATGCCTGATAAATTTTTAGGTAAGACGGCTCGGTATAATGCACCGGTATGATGTTGGTTTGTTAATGTCTTGAGGGCGAGATCCTCAAGGGATTGAGATAAGGAGTGTGGTAACGTGACATTAAGGATTGATGTTGTGGAGTTGACGTGGATGAGAGAGGATGGAGATGTAGATGAAAATAAATTTGTGTATAGCAAGAACACAACACAACAAGTGAGAGATTTGGAGTTCATGTTTCTTTCTTTTTTGTCTTTTGGAATAAGATGTTCTTTAGAGTTGAATGTGCAAGGAAAGGCATGTAAATGTAGGGCCATAAGTAAAATATAATGATGCATGTTTTATATATTAGTACTATTTTAGCTTTATTGGTTTGGTTTGTCAATGACTTTCAGATCCTATGGAAAGTAAAGCTGAAAATTTTAGATCATACTTTAGTTTTTTTTTTCTTATTTATCAAGTTTAAGGACGCCAACATGAACTTGCAATTTGGAAATACAGAGGTAAAAGAAAAAAAAATGGAGTTGCAGATTCTTGCTTAATTGATATGTAAACTGCAATGAAAGTTTATATATAATCCTTGTGGGAAAACAAATCCTCCTTTAATAAAAGAAAAACATTTGTTATAAATACACAAAAATGACATTTCTTGCGGGGAAAACAAATCCTCATATTAATTGTATTAAACATTTTTAAAACACTTGTGGGAAAACAAATCCTCATATTAATTGCTCAAGGACTTAGTTGAACTTTACAGTTTTGTAAGTTTAGTTTAGAAATTTTGACATTTTAGTGACAATAAAATGATGAGAAAGTAAAGCATGCAAAGAAAAAAACATCAAAGTGTTGAGTCTTTTTTACTTTTGGGAAAAACATATTCATGCCGCTGATTGCGCTATTTCTTCCATTCCCTAAATAATTATCCCTTCTTTTTTAAAACAAGTTTTTAACCAGAATATTCTTTTTTTCTAACAATAATAATATCTTATAAACACCTAAAAGATTGCTACATATATTGGAATTATTTTTCTTCAGGCAGGTTGATAAAGCTGATCACGTACATTAACTTCTTTTTTTCTAAAAGAAAGGGAGAAAAATTAAGTTTCCCATTATCACAAAAACCTTGTACAGAAAGACATTGAGCCCCGACAAGTGTTTTTTTTTAGCTTCTTATCCTTATTGGAATATGGGCCAACTCTGTAATAATGGGCTCGAATATGCCCGAAACTTGACTAATTTAATCATAAATTCACCACCTTTTCCAGAATTCTAACTTTCAAAAAAAAAACCTCTGAAATTCTTTGACCACCTGAAAAGCAAATATAAAAGTTTCGTTGGGCGAAATCTTCAAAAGTAACAATAATAATCCTGATTGTTTTATGAATGAAACTTCTTTTGTGATCGACAAAGGAAACTTGAGTATTATGAAAAGAAAGAATTTTAATGAATGATGGACCAAAACCAAAATCGCGAGTGACCGATTGGACGAAATTAATGATGCATAATGAGTGTTTTGGGTTGGGAGGGATTACAAGCCTCAGCTTCCACCTTTTGGTGGTGTTCAATATCAATAAAAAAAAACATCTTGTATTTGTATGAAATTGTATTTTCTTGCAAAAATTCATTGCATACAATATCATACGTATTCAAGATTATAATTTTTTTTAAGAAAATTATCTAATTGAGTTTCATCAATGATATATTTTTCAGTTTCTTTTGTTTTTATAGTTTTGAAAGTAGATCCATGGTTGTCATGGCTGAATCTGGACACAATCAGGTGAAACATTAGATTTGGTTCCTAAAAGTTCTTAAATTTTTTATACAAGAATAGATTTTCAAATTTAAAAAAAAATTGTATAATTTTTTTAAAATAATGTTTAAACCCTCAGAATTTTAGATCCGACCTTGATGGTTGTAGGTTGTTAAGGGTATAAATGAGAATATGTATTGGTACTGAATATAAGTGGTACTTTAATGGCGTTTTTTGTATTTTTTCTATGTTTGGGTTTGTGTTTTTTCCCTTTTTTCTTTTGAATTTTTTTTTCTTGGAAATTCATGCTTTCTTGGGCTTCTGTGTTTTTTTTTCACTTTAATGAATAATATTGTCGATGACAAAGAAAAGGTTCCTGAATAGTCATATCAAATGATGGAAAATATTGAGGATTCACTCTTTTGAAACAAAATGAAACAGGTAAGAGAGAAGTCTCTGCTTGGCCATGAGTTGTGTTTTCATTTCACTCCAGCAAAAAGGTATTCACGTTCTATACCCAATTTGAAGTACCTCTTTTTAATATTTTTCAAAACAATAGAATTCCAAATTTTGAAATATCAGTTTTTACATCGTTTTAGATGTTAATAACAAAAAAACATTTATGATTGACGTATTTGAACATGGTGAGAGTATGTCTTAGTGTAATTAGAATGTCAAAAAGTATATCTAACTTATATATATATATATATCTTACACTTTTGATCATATGCGTTAGTTCTGCGGCTTCTGCCCCTTTTGCATGTCATGCATATTTCGTATATTAACCACATTTGTTCTATGGATTTTGCTCACTTTGTTTTATTGCCGTGGTATTGCTATGCACCACATCAATATTACATGTGAATTGATTCTAGTATATTAATGTAATGCAGCCTTGTTATCGCAAAACAAATGTACTTACATATGATGTGCTCACTGCTAAGTTGTATTATAGGTGTATATATCTTTTGTATAGACTAGTTCTTTTGGGTCTGTACATTTCAGTATAGTAATAGTTTCCTGGTTTAGGCTTCTGGTTAGCCACATCGAGTCATGTATATAAACCAGCATCTGTACATTTCATTAATTAAGAAGACGAGTTTATTTTACTAATATGGTATCAGAGCAAATGTAAACTCATCACCGCCTAACAACCTCCTAACCGTTTTCCGCTGCCGTTCATCAATCCTCTGCTTGTTTCGCACACCGGAGCTCCATATCGTTTGCAGATCTTCTTCGTCTAGCTTCTCAAATCAGCTTTCCTGTGCGGAATCAGCTTCACCTGGCGATCACTCGTCGTTCTTCAGCTGATTTCGATCTCAATGGGAAAACGAAATTGCAAGTCGAAGTATCGTCGTTCATCACCGGATCTACCGGAATTCGAATCTCCGATGACTCATGATAGACCGTCTGGTTCTATTCCTCCTCGTGCTACTTCCGAAGCTTCCGATCGAGTTGATATCACTCGATCTTCCACCGTTCCTCATGTTGACCGTTTTAAGGTATCCAATTCTCCTGATAACATTCATTCACCGTATCATCTTCATAGTTCTGATCATCCTGGACTTACTCTCGTCACGGAACTGCTTGATGGTAGCAACTATGGTGTTTGGATTATAGCAATGACAAATAGTCTAGAAGCTAAGAACAAGATAGGTTTTGTGGATGGAACAATTGTGAAACCTGCTGAGAATGATCCATATTTCAAGATCTGGAATCGTGTGAATAGTATGATAAAGTCTTGGTTGCTGAACAGTGTGACGAAACAGCTCTACACAAGCATTCTCTACTTCAAAAATGCTAGTGACATTTGGAAGGATCTACATACCAGATTTCACAAATCAAATCTTCCACGGCTTTACAAACTTCGTCACCAACTCCATTCATTTCGTCAAGGCAGTTTGACTCTATCTGCATATCACACGAAAACACAATCTTTGTGGGAGGAGCTCTCCAACATCCAGATCACGAATCAAACCATTGAGGATCTTCTCGCCGAGAGAGAAACTAATCGGATCATTGATTTTCTTATGGGACTCAATGACAACTATGAGAGCATACGAAGTAGGATATTAATGAAGAAAGTCTTACCATCCTTCTCTGAGATTTACAACATGCTGGATCAGGAAGATAGTCAAAAAGAAGCACGTTCTCAGGGGACTTCTGATATTACTTCTGCAGCCTTTCAAGTTTCTCAGGGGGCTGGTCAATATTGTCCAAAACCAGCTCTAAATTCTCCTTCAGGTCAGCACACTGGTTATCAGAGAAAGGATCGCCCATACTGTACTTTTTGCCATCGTCCGGGCCATGTTGTTGATAAATGCTATAAGAAACATGGATATCCAAATATTATGAAGCCAAATCAGCGGCCTGAAAAATCCTTCTCTCCAGTCTCAGCAAATGTTGTTGTCTCTGAACCTGCCTCAGTCAATGAGCCCCTATCCGAGGATCTATCCCCTGTTCAGATTCAACAGTTAGTATCATTCCTCAGCAATAAACTTCAGACTCCTGGATCTCATCCCACACCAGCAGTTCACTCTGTTTCAGCTTCCATCCCTTCTTCTTCTTCATCCATTTGCCCAATCTCCGGTACTTTTTATCCCTCTATCCATTGTTCTTTTACCGGAATTGCTAGGCCTTATTTCTGCTCAACTGATATTACCATTCCTGTCATAAATGCTTGGGTTATAGATTCAGGGGCAACCAATCATATATCTCACCAAAAAGCATCCTTTATCTCTTATAAAGCCTTACCCCATACCACCGTTTCTCTTCCAAACGGGGTTCTGGTTAGCATTGTTGGAATAGGAGATATTGAGTTGGGTAGAGATTTCGTTCTTACTGATGTCCTGTACATCCCACAGTTTAAGTTCAACTTATTAAGTGCCAGTTGCCTAACGAAACAACTTCATTGTTGGTTTGATGATGTGTCTTGTGGTATCCATGCTCTTACACAAGACTTAATGATTGGAATGGGTAGAGCAGTCGCAAACCTTTATTTTCTGGATATAGAGTCATTTTCTTATCAAGGTACTTTACCATCTCCTATTGTTGCTTCTGTTTCTAGTCTTGAAATTTGGCATAAACGTTTAGGTCATCCATCTCTGTCAAAGTTAAAAACTATGCAATCTCTTCTAGATTTGCCTAAAAATACCAATAAACTAGACTCTCATTGTCAAGTGTGTCATTTTTCGAAACAGAAGCATCTTCCTTTCAATAATAATCCAACCACGAGTCCAAATCCTTTTGATCTTGTTCACATTGATACTTGGGGACCTTTTTCTGTTCCAACTTATGATGGTTTTAGATATTTCCTCACCATAGTTGATGATTGTTCTAGGGCCACTTGGGTATACCTTCTTAAGAACAAATCAGATGTCTTAGATGTCTTCCCCGCGTTCATTGCTATGATAGAAACCCAGTTTGATAGGAAGGTTAAAGGGATTAGGTCTGACAATGCACCAGAACTCAATTTCACCACCCTTTTCAAATCTAAAGGCATCATTCATTACCACTCGTGCCCTGAAACACCCCAACAAAACTCTGTAGTGGAGCGCAAACATCAACATCTCTTAAATGTTGCTCGTGCCCTTCTTTTTCAATCACATATACCTCTTTCACATTGGGGTGACTGTGTTCTTACAGCCGTTCACCTCATAAATCGTTTACCTGCCCCTATTCTCAAAGACAAAAGCCCTTTTGAGATCCTAACCGGCAAACCACCTGATTACAATAGCCTAAAAAGTTTTGGTTGCCTTTGTTATGCTTCTACTTCTCCCAAGAGCAGACATAAATTTGATCCTAGGGCTAGAGCTTGTGTTTTTCTTGGATATCCAAATGGTATCAAAGGATACAAGCTTCTTGATCTTGAAAATAATTCCATTCACATTTTACGACATGTGGTTTTCCACGAAGAGCTCTTTCCTTTTGTTGGAACTGATCTATCTTCTGATTCTCAAAACTTTTTCTCTGATCAGTTTCCACATGTTCCTGTGAATCATAATGTTCCGGTTAATGAGACTTTTTCTCATTCACCCTCCATATAGGTTTTACCTTCTGTAGAACCTCTACTTGATGTCCCTGAACCTTTTGTTCAAACATCTCACAGGAAACATAAACAACCTGCTTATCTTCAAGATTACTATTGTAATTCAATAGGATCTTCAACCATTCATGAAATTTCTTCCTTCCTTTCATATGGTAAAGTTTCTCCCCTTTACCTTTCCTTTTTGGTAGCCATTGATAAAGTTAAAGAACCCAAAACCTATACTGAAGCAAAGAAACTGTTGGTTTGGGATGATCCGATGGATGAAGAAACCAATGCGCTTGAAGGAACTGGTACTTGGACTGTCTGTACTTTACCTCCTGATAAGACTCCAATTGGTTGTAAGTGAGTTTTCAAGGTCAAGTTTAATGCTGATGGTTCTATAGAGCGATACAAAGCTCGCTTGGTGGCAAAGGGCTACACACAGCAAGAAGGAGTTGACTATCATGACACCTTTTCCCCAGTCGTGAAACTTACCACTGTTAAACTTCTTCTTGCCCTTGCAGCCATTCATGGGTTTTCTCTTCATCAGTTAGATATTTCTAATGCTTTTCTTAATGGGGACCTTGATGAAGAAATCTATATGAAGTTGCCTCCAGGATATGCTACCAAAAAGGGGGACATTCTGCCTCCTAATGCTGTGTGTAAGCTTCACAAATCCCTTTATGGTCTTAAACAGGCCTCTAGGCAGTGGTTCCTCAAATTCTCGACCACTCTTACTTCTCTGGGTTTCATTCAGACACATTCGGATCATACTTGTTTCCTCAAGCTATCCGATGTCTTGTTCCTCTGTGTGATTGTCTATGTAGACGACATCATCATTGTCAGCAACTCTGATGCGGAGGTTTCTCTTCTAAAGTCCCAGTTGGAGTCTTTTTTCAAGCTACGTGATCTAGGTCCCATGAAGTACTTCCTTGGTTTGGAAATTGCAAGGTCTTCTGAAGGTATTCATGTCTGCCAACGTAAATATGCGCTGGATCTTCTGGATGAGACTGGTCTTCTTGGGTGTAAACCTTCAAGCATACCCATGGACCCAACTCTTAAGCTTTCTAGTGCAACTGGTGGTGAGTTTGTTGATGCAGAGGCTTATCGTCGCCTCATTGGACGCCTAATGTATCTTCAAATAACTCGTCCAGACATTACTTTTGCAGTCAACAAACTCAGTCAGTTTTCCTCAGCCCCGCGTGAGAGTCACCTTAAAGCTCTTCTCAAAGTGCTTCATTATATAAAAGGAACTTTGGGACAAGGTTTATTCTATTCATCCAACTTTGATATGCAAATCCAAGCATTTGTTGATGCTGATTGGGGCTCTTGTCAAGATACTCGGAAGTCTACCTCTGGGTTTTGCATTTTCCTTGGTACTTCTCTTATTGCTTGGCGAGTCAAGAAACAAAGTGTTGTTGCCAAAAGTTCAGCTGAAGCAGAATATCGCAGCTTGTCTTTTGTCACTGATGATTTGGTTTGGCTCACCAATTTCTTCATTGAACTGTGTATTCCTCTCACCAAACCTACTCTGCTATTTTGTGACAACACTGCTGCAATACACATTGCTCACAACTCTGTCTTTCATGAGCGTACCAAGAACCTTGAAATTGATTGCCATGTACGTGAAAGACTTGTTGCAGGTCTGTTCAAACTCCTTCATGTTCGTACAGATTTGCAGTTGGCTGACCCTTTTACCAAACCTCTATACCCGGCTACATTCGAGAAGTTGTTTGGCAAGATGGGTATTCTCAACATCTTTGTCCCATCTTGAGGAGGACTATTATAGGTGTATATATCTTTTGTATAGACTAGTTCTTTTGGGTATATACATTTCGGTATAGTAATAGTTTCCTGGTTTAGGCTTCTGGTTAGCCACATCGAGTCATGTATATAAACCAGCACCTGTACATTTCATTAATTAAGAAGATGAGTTTGTTTTACTAATAAGTTGCTAAGGGTGATCCGGTGGTGGACTGCATGAGCGGACCGAGCTCGTTGTAAGGTCATGTGCCCCCGTCTAAGTTTTAATTATCTTCTAGTAATCAACTTAAAATCTTAGTTTTCTTTAAATAATTAGTTCAATTTCTGTGAAAGTGTTCCTGGCGCGAACAAAAACTTTGATAGTGCCCCGATTAAAAAATATCCTAGATCCGCCACTGGTGGACTGAAGAAAATTTATTACCGATCTCAAAAGATAAAAATTGTTGTCAAAACAAAAGAATAAATGGGTTCAAACTTAATAAATCTATAAGCTATTAGGAGAAAATATAAATTTATGGGGTGATTGAACCCCCTTAACTGCATGTAGGTCCGCCACTGGGTGATCACAAGTTCGCGAGGATATTTTGTGAATGTCCGAGTAGGGTTACCTAAGGTATAAGAAAACCTATTATCTACTCTAGAGTTACGCAGACCAGTGTGTGTGACAATATAAATAAAGGGCCATATCATAATGGAGTTGAAACAACAATAATATGCTTAATAAAACTCACCGATACTGATTCGCGAGTAGTATACAACGAACATTTTATCACCAAATAAAATTAAATACCTCTTCAAAATTCATTAAAATATCTAACCAATATAACTTCTCGAGACAAAAAAAAACACTGAAGAGGTCATTGTTATCCCATTGACTGAAAATCGAATATGAACTTCAGCAGTCAACATTCTTTTTGTTAAACACCATATTAACAAATCAACATTTTATCACCAAATAATATTAAATACCTCTTCAAAATTCATTAAATATCTAACCAAACTTAACTTCTCAAGACAAAAAAAAACACTGAAGAGGTCATTGTTATCCCATTGACTGAAAATCGAATATGAACTTCAGAAGTCAACATTCTTTTTGTTAAACACCATATTAACAAATCAGCATTGATAAAGTTAAAAAAAAAAGGAAGAGATAAACATTATACTAAAAAGATTAAACTAATAATCTTCATTGAACTATCATGATGTTGTAAACTTACAAAAAAAAACTTGTTTGTTTCTTCAGATAATTATTTTACTGTGACAGGTCCTGATATGTTGACGAGAAGACTACAAGAGAACTGAATCAAGTAACAAGAGAACCATAGAGTCTCTGCAGTTTTGTTTCCCACTTCTGTTTTATATACCTTTAAATATACATATGTATACAATATATTTGAAAGAGACAAAATGTAAGCGATATAAAATTGCAGAAGTTGAATTACCAAGACAGCTGTAGAAGGACAGAGTCATATATCATGGGACAGCCCTCTATGTCCAATAAAGGAGTTAAAACCCTTTTGTCACTGTTTGATCACTTATTTTTATGTGTTTTTGTTTAATCTTGAGGTATGCAAGATTTATAGAAGATTTAGAAGTGCAACTTATGGATAACCATTTTTCCATGTATGCAAATGAGCCCAAATTAGAAGTCCATTACTGTATTAGTGTCCAAAAACAATATGAATTAATAAGTTCATTACTGTATTAGTGTCCAAAAACAATGTGATTTAATTTTACGCAACAGGTGAATCGAACATTAAACGTTTTGACGTCCTAAATCTATTCCTTGCCACTCAATCATAAGGTCCTCAAATTCTCTTCTTATATGTTATTTTCCTTTCAAAGTAACACAGCATATCTAATGTTACTAACTCTAAAATCAAGTTATTTTACTATCTAACTGAAAAAAACACCTCTTGGAACATGCACTTGGTTGACTATGTTTGGTCATATAGTAAAAAGTTTTTGTTTGTATCTAAATAAAAAGGAACTACATAATAATAAAAGTAACAATACGGTAAGCAGTAGTAAGAATTAGTGGTTATAACTTATAATTAGCAATATTTCAATTATTTTGCTTGCTTAAAACATCAAAACTTTGTAAAAGAAAATAAGGATATTTCTTTAAATATAATTCGGTTGATTGTTAACAGCATCTTAATGCCATTTTATTGGTCAAGAGACTCAATCAGATTCTTAGCTATATTTTATTAGTATGTTTTTATTTTTTAAAAAAATTTAAATCTAAAATATGTTAATTAATAGAAAACTGTTATATGAATTGCGAGTCCTCATATACCATCTTTGCATATTTAAATCTAAAATAGGTTAATCAATAGAGTTCCTCTCCTCATATACCATCTTGCATATTGGCAACATCTTTTTTTTTTTTTCCATCTAGTTATATTAAAGGGACAAAGCCCAAGGCCTAAGTCTAAACAAACAAACAATCTTACAAACCCATTAAGTCCACAAAACCCTAAAAACAAAAGGGAATACAAACAATTATACTTTGGGCCGTAAGCCCATCTACTCTCCAAACAGAAGAGGTCCATTTGGAATTAGGGTTTTGCCTGCAACGCACCACTCTGCACTTGGCCGCCATACCTTGACTCCTCTAGAGCCAGACTTCCATCGGAGTTCAATCAGAACACAAATCCAGGCACACATCTCCACCATCTATCATCACTGGAGAGCACATAAAATATTCCTAACACAGATCTACGAACTCACCTAAGATTAAACCCGCCTACTATCAATCCTCCATCACCGTCATATAGCATGCGGCACCAATATCAGATCGAGAGGCAGAGCATCTGAAGAAACCCAGATTCGTAGATCTACAAATTCGGGATAACACCCGAGGACAAAACCAACGATAACGGTGTTGAGAAAACCACCATCTCCCGTCGACCAAAAGAGTACTGCGACGCGGAACCTTAAACCGACCGTTTACCTTTATCGGAACAGGTACCACGACGGAAACAAAAGCCGACCGTTTACCCTTATCGAAACAGGTATTACGACGACAGCAAAACCCGACCGACCACCGAAGAGAAGGTGCGCCAGCAGAATCAAAAGAAAACAGAAAAAGAACGACAACTAATAACAACAAACATCAAAACCCGACCGACGACGTGTCTGAGTAAACCCACCGTCGTCGGCCGGAAAACATAACCCGACCGACGACGTGTCTGAGTAAACCTCAAGTTGCGCCTGGTGTCTCAAACCTCTCTTACTCTTTCATTAAATTACATTATTTTAAATCGGAGAATTTGCTTAGATACTCCCACTAATCATGTTTTAAGAGCATTTTCATCGGTAGTCTCTTTTCTTGAACCAATATCAGTGTGACTCTCTAACTAAATTTTCATATTATTTTATTGATAAGTTAAATAAGTAATTAAAATTTTAAAATTACAATAAACTTCAGTTAATGAGAAATAGACATATGGCTTTGTAGTTTCTTACTATGTGCAATGACTCAAGATTCAATACTCATCTACTTTACTACCTCCATTTCGATTTAGTTGTCGTTGTAGAGAAATTTTTTTGTTTCAAAATAAGTGTCGTTTTATAATTTCAATGTGAAATTTATTAGTTTTATTTGTTATTCTATTTTTCTATTGGTTGAAATGTGGTTAGATGTATAGGTAATTGTGTTTTTATCTAGAAAATATGTAAAATTAAATGGTTTCTTAATCTGCGTGTAAAAACCTAGAACGACAAGTAAATTAAAACGGAGGGAATATTTTTTAACATTTTACATCATCTTTTTTTTCCACATCATAATTTAACTCTTACTCATTACAATAATTTTGTTTAATAATTCAATACTTTATTTTGCTAATTAATTATTATTATTTTGTATATCTAAATTAAATAAACCTAATTTTTATTTATACAAAATTTATAATGCTAATTTTTTGTATAAGAAAGAAAAATAAATTACTTAATTTATAATATAATTAATGATTTTAAATAACTAAAATGATATGAAAATATCTAAATTTTTTAGAAAGTAACATGTGTCGTTGGTGGTTTCCACTTTCATCTTATTCAACACCAATTAATTTGAATGATCAATTTCATTTTTAGCATCTTTATTGTTGTGATTCAACTGTTAATTTTTTTTTTCAAAACTTACCGAATAGATGTTCTTATCACCAAGTTTTTTACAGAAGAAACGTGTCTCTTCTTTTACTCCTCCTCTTTTACTCCTCCTCTTTCCTATGTTTTCTTCTTATTAATTTTTAGATAGAAACTCAATTAAAAAGTTGTGCATGCTCTAACAATATGTTAAACCATGATTAACCCTAGAATCTTCTAGGGATTCTTAGTTTTTTTTTTGATTTTCTTTACAAAAAATAAATTAAAAACGAACCAATCACGAGCCGCCACGTGTTAATGGAGCTCGTGAATAGTACAAGAACCCAAATAAAAAGAATTCTTATTTAAGGGATTTAAGAAGTGGTTTTTAAGGATTTAGTGGGTCCCGCCCACTAAGAACCTTCTTAAGAACCCCCCTTAATCATGTTCTTATATAGTGGTCAAATGTTCATATCGACATATTTTAGTATTTCCATTTTATATTGATAAGGTCAAGCAACAAAGACCTTGTTACATTCAACCACTCCCCAAAGACTATTCAAGCTAACTGTTACACCAACTGGCAACAGTGTGAACGGTTGGTTACAATCACGTTAGGAGATTACCAATCATACTTTATACTACATCCGTTTCGATTTAGTTGTCGTTGTAGAGAAATTTTTTTGTTTCAAAATAAGTGTCGTTTTATAATTTTAATGCAAAATTTATTAGTTGTATATGTTATTCTATTTTTCTATTGGTTGAAATATGGTTAGGTGTATAGATAATTGTGTTTTTATCTAGAAAATATGTAAAATTAAATGGTTTTTTAATCTGCGTGTAAAAATCTAAAACGACAAGTAAAATGAAACGGAGGGAGTAATATTTTAGAGTGATTTAGTGAACTACCCATATTTGAAGCTCAAATTAGCAAAATACCATTGATTGGACATGAAGGACACTGACACAACAATTTGGCAAGAAAATGCCGAGAATGCCCTTTCTCTTTCCTCTCATTAACACGAAACGTAAAAACATTTGTTAACATATAACACTTCTGTTAACGTCTACAATATTTGTTAACAGCCAACACATTTATTTCCGCGAAGCGTAAAAATAATTGTTAACAGTTAACACTTCTGTTAACGTCTACAATATTTGTTAACAGCGAACACATTTATTAACGCGAAGCGTAAAATTAATTGTTAACAACTAACACTTCTGTTAACGTCTACAATATTTGTTAACCGCTAACACGACGTCGAATCTAAAACCCAGAAAATTGATATCATCAAAAAATTGAGGATTCAAATCCACTTATGAAAAAAATAATGAAATTTAAAATTTAATTATATATAGAATGATAGAGATTTGTAAAATAATTAGGGATTTGAGAGGAAAAAAAAGGTGAAAAAATTGAGTATTCAAAGTCACTTATGAAAAAATAATAAAATTTAAAATTTAATTGTATATAGAATGATAGAGATTTGTAAAATAATTAGGGATTGAAGAGAAAAAAAAGGGGAGACGTCAAAGAGAGGAGAGAGAGTGTGGAGAATGGCAAAATGGTCCAAAGGAAAGTGATTGTCACATCATGGGCAAATCTCTAATTATGGGTGCCAAATAGGGCACTTTAGCCAATTATCTCAATATTTTATATGGTAAAATTGAAGAAAAACCTTTTTTTTTTCTTGAACACAATTGAAGAAAGACCTAATTCAGTGAAAAACAACAAATCGTACTATAAGAAATGATGGAATAAGAAGAAAAGAATGACACTAGATTAGCTGTGCCGATGGACAGATGAGAAGAAAATTTGAGTAGACTACTTTTTTATTTTGTTTAAAGTTGTGCGATGCTAAAACTGATTTATTCTGCAAGAACTATCCACTATTACTATTTTATTTAACTTTTCTTTTTGCTCTCCACCGAGAAACTGATGTGATGATATTCTTCTATTTCTTTTAATAAGTTATAGTTTCATACATTATAATAATTCAAGATTCATCAATTCGCGTGTTGCGTAGTGGCCATACAGGCCGGGTCAAGTAAATTTGATTTGGGGTCAAGTTTGTCACGTGAATGGAGTTGTTACTGATGTCTTCTACATGATTACAACACCGTCGAACAATGGAGATGTTTCCTTGGAGAATCAAAGCTACTTCACCACTGAACAACCATTTAGTTTAACAATAAATTATATTCATGCTGAAACATGCTTAGTCCGGAGCTTCGATTTCAGAGGTCTATGACCAGTTTTAAAGATTTTTATTTCATGCTGTAATGTTATATATCACGTTACCATACTATTTTATCATATTCCATTCTATTTGACGATTAATAAAAGTGTTCTATTTTATTTAGAAATAGAGTTTGCATTTTTCTTAAGTTCTAACTATCGTTACATTTTTAACCCGTACAAATCATACTATAATATATATTGTATAGTTTTATATTACATAATATAATTTAATATTACATAATATTATGTACTTTTTTAGATTTTGATACATAGGTTGAGGATTTATAGTTGGGTTTAGGGATTAGTGATTAGAGTTTAGGGTTTAGTATTTAGAAGATGAAGGGTATATGGTTGGGGTCAATATTAAATTCTTCCATGCAATCATAAACATTTCATGATTTCACCAATATGTATTATACTATTTTTTTCCATTCTATTTGGGTTTAGGGTATATAACTGAGTTTATGGTTTATATTTGGGTTTAGAGTTTTACTGATTAAGGTTTAAGATTTAGTATTTAGAGATTGATGTGAGGTTGGGATAAGGTTTAATATCTAGATTTTAAGGGTAGAGAAAGAGTTGGTGTCATATGTTATTTTGGTGATATGGAATGAAATATTTAAGTCTTCTATGCGTTAAAAACAAAAGTAATGTGAAGTAGACTTACGGTGTAAATAAATGAAATACACCATTTAATATGACAATTTTGTATTGTATCCACATTTACTGCCTAAAGTCAAAAACTTATGCAGTAAAAACATAAGTGACGTGTATATTAATGAATTTGACCATTTATTTTATATTATTTAGAGATGTTTTATACTATTTTTTGTATACTGAAACTAACATCAACGGCAGTATCGCCGTCGTGATTTATCCTCCTCCTCCGTAAATTATGTTTGTATCTATAAAACCTCACATACGCCGTATTGTTAAAATATGTCACCTTTAATACTACAAGACCAATAGTCGTTCTATGATTTATATTGTATAGTTTAATATTACATAATATAACTTAATATTATTATTATTTTTTTAGATTTTGATGTTTGAGTTTAGGGTTTATATTTGGGTTAGGGTTTAGTGATTAGTGTTTAGGGTTTAATATTTATAAGATGAGGGAGGTACGGTTGGGGTTATCATGCAAACATACACATTTCACAATTTCACCAATATGTATTATGATATGTATTTTGTTATATTCTATTTGGGTTTACGATTTATATTTGAGTTTATGGTTTACATTTGGGATAAGTGTTTACTGATTAGGGTTTAGGATTTAGTATTTAGGGGTTAGGATGGATTGTGATATTATTTACTATCTAGATTTTAGGGGTTGAAATAGAGTTGGTGTCATAAACTATTTTAATGATATGGAATAAAACATTTAAATTTTCTATGAAGTAAAAACATAAGTGACGTGGAATAGACTTACGGTATAATAAATAGAATACACTACTTAATATGACAGTGTTGTATGTATCCACATATTTACGTATGCGGTAAAAAAATAAGTGACGTGGATGTTCTCTCTATCTTTTTATTGTGAATAATTACATATTAAAGGTGTTTACACTTTAAAGTGTCGACATTCTATACTGGCTACTTGGATGAACCAATGGTATAACTAGCATATATCAAACATAATTGTTAGATAGTTCATTATGTCAAAATCAATACTCTGCACTTGATTATTTGACAAATTCACCTTTTTTTATATAGACATAGAGTCCAAAAGTTTGAAAAAAAAAGTTTGTGATAAAATTTTTGAAAAATGTTTTAACCTTCCAAAATCTCATATCTGATTCTGGCTATAAATGTTAACTATTTAGTTTGCCAATGTAAGATTACTCGAAACTGTATTTTTATCAAACTATTAATATGAGATGTTCTCGTAAGATCTTTATACAGTTGAATTCTTTATCATAATGTCTCCCCAGCAAATGGACCTATGATCAGTTAAACTGAAATGATGATGTGATGTCTATGCCTATATGCCTCTTGAAGAAATGATAGCTAGGTTCTGGCGTGTAGACAACGTTAAACTATGAGAAACATGCACTAAACTAGAGTAAAAAATCTTTAAAACGTGTCTTTATGGGGTATAATTAAAAGCAAAAGCGCTACCTAAATGTGTCTATAAATTCCGACATAACAACATATTTTGTCACTAGGCATCGAATTTCCATTGAGACAGAGCATTTATTTAGATTGATGCTTACCGAAATTGACATATTTAGCTCCTAAAGCGAATAATAAGGCAGCACTATTACACCAAAGATATGTAATTGGTATACTTAGGTCATATCTTTATCCACATTCTCTTATAATAGAGTTCTTAGTTTTTCTTAGATACGTTTTTTAATTTTTAATTAAAAAAACCTAAGAATTATTTTTTAAATAAAAGACATAAAAGACGTTTTTTAACCATAAAATGTTAAGAAAAAAAACATAGTGAAGTTATCAGTTAAAAATCCCACCCTAAAAGATTCTAGATATACATGACTTTATTGATCATGATTAGGCTTCTTTCAGCAGACATTGAATTAGTAGCAGCCAGAGTCACAATCTCTTGAGTCTTTGATGATCTGAATCTGTTTATCAAATGTGACACTCTTATTAATCTAAACCGAATTGGTATATTATTCAATGGTTCAGCTGGAGATATTTGGATTTGTTTTTGATGTAGCTGGCTCAGTTCTGTACTATTTTCCTTGAATCCACGGATGAAGAGAAGAGCAGACTTTGTGGCAAATCATCACAAAAAAAAAGAAGGTAAGAAATGGAGAAAAAAAATCTGAGTGTTCTTGCTAAGTTGCTATATTTTGTTTATCATAAATCTTTTATTGCCGAACTATCTAATTTTGATATCTTGATATTTCACTCTGAGTCTATATATGTTCAAAATAAATTACAATACAAAATAATATTCTCTTTTTTTGTTCAACACAAAATAATATTCTCTATATCCTATTATATATATAAGATGCTTTACAAGTTTTATTTGTTTCATATTGTTTGATTATCTGAATTTCTAATACAAATTTATATTTAGTTAATATAATGTGGCTATTAATTACTATTCTCTAGTACTTTTGGTAAAAAATATTTAAATATCAATTAACAGTCGTAAAGAGTAATATATTTACATTTTCGTGTTTTTATAAAATATCTTATGAAATGAGACGAAAGACTATAAATATTAGATTAAGTAAATATAAAAACAGCATCATCGTGTGGTATGCAAACTTTGTATTGATAATTTATTTTAATTTTATTACTTTATCAACATCTATTTAAAAGTCCTTATATCTTCATCTGCGATTTGCAACTTTTTTTTCTCTTTCTGCAAGTGCATCTTTGATGTGTGAGATTCATAGTTGTAGTCCTACGTCCACCGTGAAGGAGAATGCCTCATTTGCACGTCAGCCTTTCGAGTAAACCTAATCTTTTGGATCTTTACTTTTTTAGCGTCTGGCATTTTAAACAGTCTCCAAAAAAATTAGCCACCCTTTTTTTAAGGAACAATGACATTTGACAACACAAGAAGAAACAATGACAAATCATAGAAAGTAAATATTAACGAACTTCTATTTCAAAAATATTAACGAACTTTCTGATTTCTTTCTTTACTTGGTTAAGAGCTCTAACTTTTCTTTCTTTCTATTATTAAGATTGTTTTTGATGTTTAAGAATAACAGAAAGGGGCAAACAATGTGTTTAAATCCTCTTATCTTCATGTTGGGAAGAAATATAAACAATATACACATATTTCTTACTTTTTTTCCAGGGCTGCCTTGAAATTTTAAAGGCTGTAGACAATTAAGTAAATGTCTCAACGAATAAACCTTTTTTATAAATTGGAGGTCTATATCTTTAAAATTTTCTCAAAATTTTGGAAGCCAAGAATGTTTTTGCGCAAGATCGGCCTAACATTTTTCCAAACTTTTTCCACTGTTGAGGTAAGACATTCCACTGTTGAGGTAAGACATCATATTTTCCGATCTATAAAATATATAATACGATTGTTTAGTAGAGTTATCTATAACATTTATGAAATATAAAAGCTCTATTTTATAGTGGAAATAAAAACCAAGAAAAGATGAATGAAGAAACTGTAGTAAAGTGAGGAAAACGACGAAAATTTCTACAGGTGGTATAACAACTGGAAGATAGTGTTAGAAAAAAAAAATCCTTGTAAGGAGAAGATAGGATAATGTTTCCCAAAATAAAAAACTTGGTGGTATAGTTTACAATTATTGTTGGTTCAAACAAAAGGGAGAAAAAAAGAAAGTGAAGTGTGTGACAGAAAACTCAGACCGACATCGACACGTACGTTGTAACATGTAACCATAGGGAAAATGTTTGCGAAATAATAATTGCGAAAACAATTTGATAAAAAAGTCGTCACACAATTCCGTTTACGTGATTTCATTGACATGGTTTCATTTACCACCAAGATAACAAAAACTCAAGTTCTCATGCAAATTTCCAATAATTTAACCGAGTGTTAATTAAAAGTTAATAACGAAAATATATACACATAAGTTTCGCAATGGATCGACCAAAGGCCATTTCAATTTCCAAAGGCTAGAAAAGCAAAAACCTAAGCCCCAACATTTATATTTCCAAATTATAAAAAGAGTAAAGAATGTGAATGAAGAGAGAGGAACAAAACTGGGAAGTGTGAAAACTGAAAATTGTGGGAACTTGTTGCTGCAGTATTAACTCTTCAAGCCCCAAGAGAAAACAAAGTTACTAAGTTTGTCGTCAAACTTTATCACTTTCTTCCTTTCATTTAAATTATTTCCAATTAACACTAGACCCTTGCCATCTAAATACTTCCTCTGTTTTCTATTGCATATTGTTTTGATATTGTACACATAGATTTTAAAAACATATAAGTAATTTTTTATATTTTAAAAACAAAAAGAAATCATTTATTATCTATCCTTGGTTCAATAATAAAAAAAAACTGCAGAATACAAAGTCAGACATTTAGTTCTGAACAATTTTTTTTTTCTTTCTAAAACGTGAGAAAGTAACAGACAAAACCTTACTTGTAAATTGCAACCGCTAATTCCCAGAGAGACTACAGAGAGTACAACTATGAGAGAGGGGAAGACTCAGATCAAAATAAAAAGAAATCACAAAGGTTATGTATATATGTTTACATAAATATAATCTATAAGATTAATGGTAGTAGAATAGATAAAATCTAATTTTCTCGCTAGGGTTCATCAAGCCAATCATGGTTAACCTAGAAAGATAGTTATAAATGAAGGAGGGAGAGTTACGAAGAAAGTGAGAGATATTAAAATCCACCACATCATGGTCATATTTTCTTCACGTATTCAAGACGAAAGTCTGAAACATAGAAAAACCCCAGATATCAAATGTTTATTTTACCAGACATACACATACGAATAGTTATGTTTCTAGGACTATATTTTGAGTAAATCGAATAGGGTTATGCAGGGACGAGCTAGAATAATAGAATACCACAATGAGGGAGCTCCCTTCAGTCCAATCAAAGAGAATCAATGATCCAATTTGTCTACCGCATCATTCATTCATTTATCGAGTCAAAGTTGAAATTTAGGTGACTCGGTATTTGGATGAATGAGTCGGAAGCTAATTGGATCATATCATGACCTGTGAATGGACTAAAGGAAGCTCCCTATCTATGTATATTCCTACAACATTTATTCGAGACCTAGCTCTTAATTTAGGCAAAAAAACATTTATTGGAAAAAGTGATTTTAGATGATGCTTTCCGTAAAAATTACAGGTATGAATTAGTGCGTGTATGTATGTACACTATATATCCACAGATCTAGAACCCTAGCAAGCATGAAAGTATGATCTTGAAAAATATGCAACAATATTTAAAAGAAAACAAAGAAACCCTAGATCTCATGTAAAAGTTTTAAAAAAAAAATCTTTAATGGATCTTTTGACAAGAATAATAAGCATGTAAGATAGAATGGAAGAGATAGATAAGAGAGTTTGTGGAAGAAAAGAAGATTGATAAATAAAAATTAGAGAGATACGATGATGGTATGTATGCATGTATTAGATGGAGAAAACTGATGAGAGAGGTAGAGTTTGAACAAAAGAACAGTTTATGGAGAGAGAAAGATAGAGAGGAATAAAATTTATTAATGGAAGCAAGGAAATACACAATGGATACAAGTATGCAAAAGTAGTGATGGGTCTTTTATAAGCTCCAAATCTTGTACTTTTTATATTAATTTTGTAGGAAAGTAATGAAATTGTGTTTCAAAAAAAAGTAATGAAATTAACTATATAGATTTTCTTCTCTACTTCATTGGTACCTGGACTTGGGCATAAACAAAGATAACGTAGGAAACTGTCAGTTGTTTAATGAGAAGAGAGGTTTGAAGCATTTCCAACAAAGATTTTGCAACATAGAATAGAAGTATATTTAGATATATCATTTACATAACTTATTTTAAAATCATTACTAATTATCTTAAATAATTCATTACACAAATTATCTTAAGTAAAATATTTTAAAATTTAATTTGCAGAATTTTAAAATACTACTAATAATAGTTTATTAATATTGTAGGGCAATTCCCTTAAATAACATTTTAAAGTTTTTTCACCAAAAGAGCTAAATGATCCAAATAGTTCTTTTTGAAATATTTAATATTTTTTTTATCTTTTTAAATTTTAAACTCACCTCCAAAATACCACCTTATAATTTTGAACCTTAAGTATTTACACATTTAACCCTAGGGATATAAGTATATTTACACATTTAATAAAAAATATTTTCGTCATTTTTAGATACTATTTTGCGATAATTTTTTAAGACTATTTTAGGTTATTTCTCATAGTTTTGTAGTAGTATATATTGAAGACTTTTATGAAAAAAAATCTCCATTCTCATAGTTCCCTTTTTCACCTTTATTTTTTTAGGTTAAGAATCTTCAAACCTTGTTATACCTATAAAATGCTTTTTAGTCTTCTTTTTGGCTACTACTGATCTATTTATACTTTTGCTACCATCTAATCTATTAAAACAGAAGTACAATTAGAAAATAACTATTGCTTCTATTTAATATTTACAAAGAATGCCATTATTAAGAAGACATCTAAACATTAATTTTTAACAAGAAAAAAATAAATCTCGGCTAAATCCATTAACAACCTTTGTCATTGGAATTGAAGATTTCATTAAAAATGTATATGTGTTTTCCTAATTTTTATAGTAAAACAGAATTATACATATATACAACATTAAATTAGTCTTAAAATTTATTTAAGATGGCTTTTTCTCATATTCATATAAGCTACACAACTATATTTCAACTATAGAAAATAAATAAATAATGTTAAGATTTTTTTATTATAATCCGAACTTATTCATTTACAAACACAAAATTAAGTAACTTTTCATAACAATTTAATGACTAAAATACATACCAATATTTATTATAATTGGTTATATATGCAACCAAATACAATGTATTATCCATTTGTATGATATATATCTAACAAGAATAACTTATGTAATTTATAAATTTGAAATTTTTAATCACCATATAATACATATACAGAGTTAGGCGTATGACGGATCGAACATTCGGGGTATTTTAGGATATCCGGATTTGGATATGTATTCGTCGGATCCGTAATATCCGGATCTGGATTCGAACCTTCCGGATATACAAGTTAGGATATTCAGACCAAAAATCCGAATACCCGCAAATATTGGAACTATTTTTTAATTAAAAATAAATCAAAAGCTAACTATTAACCATTTATTTAGTCTATTTAAAATTATTATTTTAAATTTTTTAAAAATTATTAAAATTTAATAAAATGAATTTTAGTTATTTTATATAAAAGTATATCTAATATACATAGATAGATATAATTAAATTTTAAATATTTAATATCCGGATCCGGATATCCAAACCTAAAATTTTACTATTCGGATCCGCCGAATCGTAAAATCACTATCCAAATCCCGGTCCGGACTTCGAGATATCCGTTTTTTGGAACGAATGAGAGTGGATCCGAAATCGAATAACAAATATCAAATATTAAGTTCCAGTCATATATAGAGTTATATCAAACAAATTGTTTAAAATATTTGACGTTAATAAATATAATACATGCGCAGGAGCGTAGATCAAAGGCTAGTTTGGTTTTATTATAACAAATCATATGCTATTCAGTTCATAACTCTTTTACAAAATCCACTGTTATTGTTTAAAATATTACTAAACAAACTTTCCATCCTATAGTTAATCAACGTTCATCATCATCGTCACCTTTCACCCCGTTTTCTTCAATTTTAAGGTCGTTTACGGTTTACCCATATCATAAACAATCTCCACTTTCTTTAAACCATTTTGTGACAATCCATCCAGTGGAAGCTCACAGCGCTGCAGCGCATCGACCCCAACCCCTCCATTATGAGTTTTCACTAACTCCATAATTAGGTTGTTGGTGAGACTCGAACCCAGGTCCTCACCCTTTAACAGCACTCCTACAGGACAAACTGTCACCAATTGAACTGCAAATTATAACATCATGAGTTGTGATATGTGGAAAGACTTAAGAGAATTGATTTGACTACTTATGTCACCAAAGTTGACTTATCTTTTCCATCACACATCCGTTTAGAACTCCAGGGTTAAGCGTGCTTATGATGGAGTAGTGAAAGGATGGGTGACCTATCGGGAAATGATTCGCGATACCGTGTGAGTAATGCCAAAACATGGGGAACAGTCGGGTGGTGATTGCAGGGTCAGTAAACAATGATTTCGAGCCTTGAAAAAAATTAACGCACGACCGTCGGACGGGGTGGGGCTCACGGGCCGAGAGAGCGGGCGTGGGTGACACATTAGCCGTGGCGGTCGAGGCGTTACAAGTGGTATCAGAGCCAAGTTAGCCGTCTCGGTCTGATCCGAGAGGCATCTTGAGACCTGTCGTGGGGCGCAACGAGGGCGTTGCGTTCTTTGAAAGGGGTGAATTGTAACATCCTGAGTTGTGATATGTGGAAAGACTTAAGAGAATTGATTTGGATACCTATGTCACCAAAGTTGACTTACCTTTTTCGTCACACATCCGTTTAAAACTCCAGGGTTAAGCGTGCTTATGTTGGAGTAGTGAAAGGCTGAGTGACCTATCGGGAAGTGATTCGCGATACTGTGTGAGTGAGGCCAAAACATGGAGAACGGTCGGGTGGTGATTGCAGGGTCAGTAAACAATGATTTCGAGCCTTGAAAAAAATTAACGCTTGACTGTCAGACGAGGTAGGGCTCATGGGCCGAGCGGGGAGCCCATTAGCCGTGGGCGGTCGGGGCGTTACACATTTGTCCTAAAAGGATTAGACGATGTCAGTTGAATCTTTGTCTTTTGCATCTGTGATTCCATTATATAATCTTTTGTCTCAGTTTGTTATTGATCAAGACCAATTCGTCTGGTGCTTTACCCTCCCTTTCATCGATCATATTCGGTTTGTTTAACTCAACACAAATCACGAAAGCAAGACATAAACGTTCATGCTCGACTGATTCATTGTTAGGAATCTCTGATTTAAATCACGAAGGCAATACAGAAACATTCATGCTCGACTGGTTCATTGTTAGGACCTCTGGTTTAGACTTCCATTCTTACAAAATCTTCTTGATGGAATCAGAGAATCCAATTGGTTCCTTTATTCTCAATTCTTTTATTACAAACACAAAAGTTGTATACGTCTTTTGAAGTGATGAAAACAACAGCTCGACACAACAGTTGAAACATGGAATTCACAAAATATTACAAGAAACGAATGAATGAACAAATCCATTCAAAAATAACACTTCACACCATATAACAGACGATGGCTTGATTGCGAGATAACATCAGTTGTTGACTGTGGTGACATGTTTCAGAAGCATGTTCACAACATCACTGGAGATCCTGGAAGCTTCGTTCTTCAACTGCTCGATCTTGGCATCAGTCTCTTCCTCAAGCCTCTTCACGTTTGCACCCGAATCTCCACTAGTCTGTTTTTTTAACCGCAGTCAAGTTTTCTAATCAATAACGTGTATAAAAAGAATCACATTTGTAATGCCTTAACCAAAAGTGTTAAACAATCTGACCTCTTCGAGTTTCCTCTGGAAACCATTCTCGGTACTGGTTTTGTGCTCAGCAATCTCTGTTTCAGCCTCTTCCTTTGCTTGCTTCAGTCTCGCCATTTTCGCTGAACAAACCAAAATATATACATTCTCAATGATATTGTCTCGAATATTGGTAACTAAATAAACAATAAGCTCTAAGTGCCAATCTAATGCTAGTTAGTATGCCCCTTTTTTTTCCGAATACCAGGAGGTTCGGGCACCTAAGCCCTAATCCTCCCAAGATTTGAAGCCCTAAACCAAAACATATTACGTTCTCAATGATATTGTCTCGAATATTAGTAACTAAATACACAAGCTCTAAGTGTCAATCTAATGCTAGTTAAACCAAAGCCATTAGTATGTATTTTTTTTTTTAATACCAGAAGGTTCGGGCCGAAACCCGCAATCCTCCCAGCCCCAAAACCACAGTATATCTGTAATGAAGGTAAAACCAATGAGATTCTAGAGCATGTAGTTACCTGTCCTAGCAGCATTGACAATCTGCTGAGCTTCCTGTTCAGCAGCAAGCAGTTGCTGGATCCCTCCATGATTACCGGTGGCCTCCATGTTTTCTTGATAACCTGTTTTTTGATTAAAAAAAATCCCAAGAAACACCACAAATGATCGGATAAGGTATATTAAATCCGAAGATCCAAAAAAAAAAAAAAGTCTTACAGATGAATCTAAAAGGGTGATCGGATCAAGGTAATAAAAAACAAAAGCTCAAATCACAATTTGACCAAATGATTCGAAGCAGATCTGTATATCCCAAGCAAGCCAGAATCAAAAGGAGATGATCTACGATTCCAAATCATAGTTGAAATGTGAAACAATCCGTCATGATCCTATGATTGTACACTCTTGGCTAAAAATGCAATCCCAAAATCTAGGAAGAGACGTACCCTGGTTTTACGAGATTGGAGAGAGACAGAGAGAAGACGAGATGAGATTTTTGAGGAAGGAGAAGCGTGTCTTTAGATCATCATAGTATTGATTATTCATACATAAGGAGAGAGATTCAGATATGATTTTTAACTATAACATGGGCCTGATGAAACCCAATAGACTTTCCATGTCAGGCCTATTAACAATTTAATGGGCCGTGAATTTTTGCTAGTGCTGATTAATTCTTTGATTCCTTTTTCTTAAAAAACCTGAAATTAAAAAGATGACTTAGGTCAATATTTCTATTACAAATTTAATAGAAAATAATCCGTATTAAAAAGTATTTGGTAGGTTTATCAAAATTTATTATAATAACTAATTCTGATAAAATATATCAATCTCTCACAAATTTGAAAACCTCTAATCTAATAGTTTGAAAATTTCTTGTATGAAAAACTATTTGGTTGAGTTTCTAAAATTCTAAATATTCAATCAGTTTTTGTTTTTGTTTTTGTTATATTAATTTTATAAGAAACACAAACTACAAAGTAACTCATTCCTCTTAATGTAATATTTACTCTCCTCTATTTTTTTTTTACTTTTACATTCTTTATATGACTCTACAGTACAGTAGACACCATTCAAATCTTACTGTCTACTTTTGTTTTTGTTCTTCAATTTTTTTTTACTACTCTAATAAATACCAATTGAACCCACAATCTAAGCTACGTGCATCTAGTCATATATGTAGGATAAGAATGGGTTTCTTAGGTTGGACAAGTTGAATTAAAAAAAAAAGAAGAAGAATAAATCCTTGTAATAAACTACGTCATACATGATTACACAACATTGCTTGGAGGAAAGTCTATGTATGTATGCTCACTATGATGACTTATATATTTTTCTTTGTTCAAATTCATTATTTATCGTACAATGATTGATCAGTCTTCGTCACCCGTATATAATCTACTTAAAAGTCTATAGTCTCTGTTTTCGTTGCAATTTTTTTTAGGCTTCCGCGGTTTACAGAAAAAGTTGATATAAGTCCACAATGGATAACAAGAAGTGAATAAAATGAACTACTTTCTCTTCCGACAATTTGAGCCACTAATTGAATAATACAGCCCTATCATTAATATATTGAATTTAATGTTGAAAGATTGGACCTGGAAACTTCTCTCTCTCAAATTTGTTTTTCCTTTTCCACTCTGGGGTTGTATCGGGTTTTGAGAGCACCTCCATTGGGAGGCACTTAGAGGGGTCCTTAGCAAAAAATGGTAGTGGACCCCACCACTTTTGTTAAGGACCACTCCTAAGGGCCTGTTTATTGCAGGGTTCTTAGGTGGGGTTCTTAACTTTTGTTAAGAGCCGGTTCTTAGTTTTTAACTAAAAAAAACTAAGAACTGACTCTTAAATAAGAGTTTTAAGAGTCGGTTCTTAGCCGTAAAGTAAAAAAAAAAAAACGAAAAACGAAAAATCAAAAGTTAAGAACCCCACCTAAGAACCCCGCATTGAACAATTGAACATGGCCTAAGAGCATCTCCATCAGTTAAGGACCCCTATGAGGTCCTTAACTTGTTTTTATTTTATTTTTTCCATTTAAAAAAAATTAAAAAAAAAAATTAAAAACCAACCAATCGTGGGCAGCCACGTGTCAGTGGGGCCCACAAAACAGTGTAAGAAGCGGTCCTTAAATAAGGATTTTTAGGAGTGGTCCTTAACAAAAGTGGTGGGACCCATCACCATTTTTTGCTAAGGACCCCTCTAAGTACCTCCCAATGGAGGTGCTCTAAAAACCCTTATTTAAGGACCACTCCTTACACTGTTTTGTGGGCTCCACTGACACGTGGCGGCCTACGATTGGTTAGTTTTTAAACTTTTTTTTTAAATTTTTTTTCAACGGAAAAAAAAAAAGAGATGGTCTGAGGCCGTCTCTCTCCGTTTGGCTCTATTTCTTTTGCTTCTCTTTCATCTGGTTTATCTTTTTTGGTATGCATGCGATTTTGAGCTTAACCGGAGATCATTGGCAGCAGTGGTGGAACTACCTTTACGGGAGGAGGGTCATGTGACCCCTATGAATTCTGTTAAAAAAAGTTAACTTGAATAATCTAGTGAAATACTACTATATTAACTTATGTGACCCCTGTGGCATATTGATGGAATCAAAATGACCCCAGTGAAAAGTGTGGCTGGCTCCGCCAATGATTGGCGGTCAAAAGTATCTACGGAATTTGAAAAAGCGACTAGGTTGCAAAATGTTTATGTGGGAGAGATGTCAGCTTTTTTTAGGATTGAAGATTAACACCGAATTTAGTTTTCAAACTTTTCAGATCTACAACGGTTCCTTCATGTCAGCGCATGACCCAATGAAAAGCTTCTTCTATCATCGATTTACTTTTCTGAGCGATAGTGTGTCGATCGGAAGAGTGGTTGTTAAAGCGAGAGAGAATGGTTTGCCTATTATGTATATTATGCACCATGTTGAAAATCTGCTCTAAGATTTCTTTCATAATCTGCATAATTTTGTATTTTATGAAATTTAAATTCCAGATTTTCTTGTTTGAAATTATTAATGAACGAGTAGTTAAACCAATGAACCAAGGATTCCACATTGTAATTTAGTTTATGATCTTGAATAGTAAGTCTTCCTAAGGCATTATCATCAATGTATTGGTTGACTTTGTTGGAAGAAAGCGATTTATAGGACTAATAACTAACTATTCTGTATTAATTTAAAGTTTCTATAACCCTTTATCATGCCCGAAAACGCTATACGTCCACGTATAATCATTGGTATTACTTTTTCACTCGTGTCAGAACTCCGTCATCTGTTTATTTTTTGTAAATCGCCGGCTCGTAATTTCTTCATTTGAATATTTGATTATAGTTGTTTCTGACTGTAATTAGAAAATAGTATTCATTTAAATTTGAGTGGCTTACCACTTCAACGTGACAGACATGACACGTACAGGTGTCTACTGCACAGTGCACATTCATAGCGTAGATGAGAGTATGGTAATGGTGCCACGATTTTTCTATTTTAATACACTAAAACACATTACTAGGGGGAAGGAAACAATGAATGAAAGTAGTATTTAAAAAAAAACACATTACTATGGTACCACGATTTTTCTATTTTATACACTAAGCACACATTACTATGGTACCACGATTTTCTACTTTATACACTAAGCATATTTACGTTTACTATATATGAAACATCTAAACATACTTTAACTGCTTGCTGATTGTTATTTCTTACATATTCATATGAGTCATAGTTAAAAATTCTTGAATATCCTAAAGTTTTCGACAACTCCAGGTTAATGATAATCTGTGTACACATTTTAAAACATTAGTATAATCGTTTATGTGAGACATGACAATAATTGGGCAATATAGTTTATACTATCGCTATCATTATTTATGCTAAAATTATTTTTTCCAATCCAATAACCAACCAACATTTCTAAATGTTTTCAATCAACGGAACATTTGACATTAACTTACTAAACGATAATACTCTGATTTGCAATCTGACATTCCAAGTATCGTTGAAATTTTCTTTATTTAATTGAACGGATAGTCTGTTCCGCTTTTAATACTATAACAAAGTTTCTCTTTCAAAACAAACAGGAATAGATACTATTGCACCATTGACAATTTTTATAGCACCGGGGATTATAACTAATATGATACGTTTCCTGGATGCTAAATAAAGCAAAAAATAACCATACATTATTCGTGATGGCTACCACATACATGTTTTTAAAAAACTTTTTGTTCATTTTGAACCGCAATATAATTTTAGACTAGTAGCTTTTGTCTTGAATCAATCTTAAAATATTATAGGGTTCAAGTTGACCCAAAACATATTTTCCTTTCCAAAAGTGAATTCATTTCAAGCCAAATAGGTCAAATTAAAGACGCTTTTTACTTTGATAAAAAAAAGAGAGCCTTTTTACTAAGGACATGTTAAGGTGAGCTTATTTAGTTTGAAGTAGAAAAAAATGGAAAATTTTCAAAAATATCATTTTTCTTATACCACGTTTCATTTTTATCTTAATCACTTTTATCTTTATTTTTAAGAGGAATAAACACACTTATAATATTTAAGTTAATTAATTTAAGACTTATGATTTAGAGTTGAAGGACGGAAGTAGGGTGTGGTAGGGTTTAGAAATGTAAAATTTAGAATTAAGGTGAGCTTTTTCAGTTTGAAATAGAAGAAAACGAGAAATTGTCAAAATACCAATTTTTTTATACCACTTTTCATTTTTATCTTAATCACTTTTACCTTTACTTTTTAAGAGGAGTAAACACATTTATAACATTTGGATTAATTAATTTAAGACTTATAATTTATAATTGAATGATATGAGTAGGGTGGGGTAGGGTTTAGAAATATTAAATTTAGAATTTTAATTAATTTTTTAAAAAATTTTCCTCTTACAAAATAATATTTATAAAATATCTATTTAATGAAAGTAAAAATAAAAAGTAATATAATAAAAGTGGTAAACATGAAATTTGCCCAGAAAAACAAACACATTCAAACAGAACACCTTACAAGTATAAAAAACATACACGTTCTATATGAAAGACGTTTAACGGCACACCGATTCCACAATAATACAATCAATCAATCTAAATCTGTTTGAGATAAAAGTATCTCACATCAAAAATTTAGAGAGACATTAAGAGTTATCACCAATCTATTTATTATCAATTAGTTTTAAATTGCATGTATATAACAAACTCGAATCTAATGTGAGAATCTAGATGAACACCTTAAACTCCTAATTAATATGATTCTCTCAACCAGATATAAGTGTCTAATTAGACTCGCTTGACCGAATATAAATATTCTGAAGTTCCAAAATTTCTAACAGATAAAAGCTAACATCTTGAACAATACTAATAAGAATAAATTATTATCCCACATAAATTCAATGAGACATTAGAAATAAAACTAATTCACTTATCACCAAATAATTTTAAGTTAGAAGCCCATAACATTTTCAAAATCTAACAAATCCCATTCAGATCCCAGTTAAATGGTTTCCAAAATAATAACCCCATATGATGGGTTGAACTACTTGTACAAAAGCGTGAGACATGCTCTTTGAAACTAAATGTCTTATCCATAAAAATTCTTATTCACTCATTTGTGCTACATATATCAACCTCAATAAATTCCATTTAATTTACACCAGTTGAGATATAAAAAATGGTAGTCGGTGTTATATTCTGAGAATTTACTCATATATAACTGGTGTGTCGCTTATATGCTTAAGAGCAAGGTAAAAAACTCGACAACGAAGCTTTTGGTCAACTTTAAGTCGATAGAATGGTGATTAATGATCGCGATAGGAGAGACAATACATTTGAGACCTGTTTTCAAAGAAGTCGACTGAATATTTATTTGTTTTCTTCTTTTATTAGATGCCAACCCTAGCGTTCAGATAATGTTTTCTATATAAAAGAAAGAAGAAATAATTCCCGCGCAGTCAGGAGGTATTATCAGGAGTATTTCTCTAGACTGGAGGCTATATAAAGAACCCTAAGTAACGGCCATAGACACCATCTCTCTCACTCCCATATTATCATTACACTATTTGCCAGAACCAAAAAAAAAAAAAAGTATGGGAACAAACGATACAACATGTCCAGGACCAATGAAAGCAACCTCTAATGGAGTCTTTCAAGCAGAGAATCCTCTGCATTACGCGTTGCCTCTTCTGATACTTCAGATCTGCATCGTTCTTTTTCTTACTCGTGTTCTTGCTTTCCTCCTCCGTCCTCTCCGGCAACCACGTGTCATCGCCGAGATAGTGGTAACGTTTCTTTATTCTTTTAAAAGTCAAAGTTGTTACTAAACTGATCAATAACTAAAGGACTTTTGAAAAATAAGCATTATTCTACACCAATCATAAGCTTGAGTTAGTCGTCTAAGATATTTAATGACGTATATTCCGAGGAATTTTCATGGAATATCCATTTTCTCACTAAATTCGCTGACACGTTAAGCTTGAGTTTATATATTACACATATTATTATATTTATATTTCCCGTTGATGTGGGAAGATATGCTTTCATAGTTTTTTTTTTCCAATCCATTAAGATTGATTATTATAATGCATTCTTTTCTTATGATTAATTGGCAAATAGTGGTAATACACAATTCTACATTTTTAATGAAAATATAATGTAATTCCTTTTAAGTTTGTGTTTTGTAATATCAATATACTCCCTCAAAAGATGATGTTTCAAAAAAACTATTACAGAAAGATATATATATATATATATATATATGTGTGTTTTCAATGCATTATTTAAAGATAAATTGTAAATTTTGAAAAAAGTTAATTGTGTTTATTGAAATTTTATTGGTTAAAATTTGTAGAAAATAGTTAATTACAAAAAAACAATACATTGACAATTAAAATTTAATATATTTTTATGTGTGTTAATTCTAAAACTTGGATTTTTTTTGGAATGGAAGGATTATTTGTTAAGGATGCAAAAATGTTTTAAAAAACTTTCACTAAGATTGATTATAAATACATATTTTTCTTATGGTACCAAATAATAATGATACACAATTGTACATGTTTTTTTGAAAATATAATGAAATTTTAAGTTTGTGTTTTGTCATGTTGTGGGTTTTAGGGTGGAATATTACTAGGGCCATCAGCTCTTGGGAAGAGCTCAAAGTTTCTCAACACTGTTTTCCCAGCAAAGAGTCTAACCGTGTTAGACACACTTGCAAACCTAGGACTCCTCTTCTTCCTCTTCCTCGTTGGTCTAGAGCTAGACCCTAAATCCCTCAAGAGAACAGGAAAGAAAGCTCTCTCCATCGCCCTTGCCGGAATCACTCTCCCTTTCATCTTCGGCATAGGGACTTCTTTTGCTCTCCGTAGCTCCATTGCTGATGGTGTCAGCAAAGCTCCTTTCCTTGTCTTCATGGGCGTTGCTCTCTCCATCACAGCTTTCCCCGTCTTGGCTCGTATCCTCGCTGAGATCAAGCTTCTTACAACTGATATTGGGAAGATAGCTTTGTCTGCTGCGGCAGTTAATGATGTTGCAGCTTGGATTCTTCTTGCTCTCGCGGTGGCTCTCTCCGGGGATGGGAGCTCTCCGTTGACATCTCTCTGGGTGTTTCTTGCGGGTTGCGGTTTTGTCCTCTTCTGTATCTTTGCCGTGCAGCCAGGGATGAAGTGGCTTGCAAGGCGTTGTCCTGAAGGAGAACCAGTTAAAGAACATTACGTGTGTCTCACGTTAGGTATTGTTCTTGCCGCTAGCTTCATCACGGACCTTATTGGGATTCACGCGCTGTTCGGTGCGTTTGTGATCGGTGTTATCTTCCCTAAAGAAGGTAACTTCGCGAGTTCTTTGGTTGAGAAAGTTGAGGATCTCGTGTCGGGTCTTTTCTTGCCGCTTTACTTTGTCTCGAGTGGTTTGAAGACAGATGTGGCGACCATACAAGGAGCTCAGTCTTGGGGACTATTGGTTTTGGTTATTTTCAATGCTTGTTTTGGTAAGATCGTCGGCACGGTGGTGGTTTCTCTTTACTGCAAGGTTCCACTTGACGAGTCATTAGCGCTAGGTTTCTTGATGAACACGAAAGGCCTTGTGGAGCTTATCGTCCTCAACATCGGTAAAGACAGAGGGGTAAGTCTTATAAAATTCATATCATGCTTTTATGACAAAACTAGCACATAAAGGGAAAAAAAAAATCCTAAAATAGTAATCCGTTTGTTTTAAAAAGGGGCAAATCTCACAAATAACCATTTTTGAAGTTTTTGTCACAAAAGTAACCCTCAAAAATAAAAATGACAAATCTAGCCTTTTTTTATTTTCAAAAAATTAACTTTTATTTTATTTTTTTTCAATTTTAAACCTCACCCCCAAAACTCCACCCCATAACTCTAAACCCTAAGTCTAGATTAGTTAACCCAAGGGTTAACAAAATGACTAATATACATTTATACCCTTGGGTCAACTAATCTAGACTTAAGGTTTAGAGTTATGAAGTGGGGTTTTGGGGGTGAGGTTTAAAATTGAAAAAAAAAATTAATTTTTTGAAAATAAAAAAGGCTAGATTTGTCATTTTTGTTCTTGAAGGTTATTTTTGTGACAAAAAATTTTTTAGGGTTATCTTAGGGTATTTCTCTTTAAAAAGAAAGATAGTAACATTTTTAAAATTTCACACATATTAAAACATTAAATCTTGATTATTAATGCATTGTCTTTTAATTAATTATTTTTCACAATTTTTTATCAATAGTAGTTCAATAAATACAATTATACTTTTTGAAGTTTACAATTTAGCTTTAAATAGTGATTGAAAATGTAAAAAATATATCTTTTTGAAACAATTTTCTTTATAAAACATGGATCTTTTCGAAACTAAAGACATATATTAGTGAAAAGATAAAATATATTTTTATTTTATATTTAAATCTGAGTTTATCGATTAGAATTTATGATTTAGTATATATAAGGGTGAGATTAGTGTTTACGAATAAAAATAATTAATATTTTCTTGTCACATTAGTGCTATTTTGGAATTTTTTAAATTAGGTGCTATTTTGCATAAAATTTAAAAACTGTTAACTTGTAAATTTTCCCATCAATATATTGTATACATATTTGACCTGATTTTGTATGTTGCTCGCAGGTTTTGAACGATCAAGTTTTTGCTATAATGGTTCTAATGGCGATATTCACAACGTTCATGACGACTCCTCTAGTTTTAGCAGTTTATAAACCGGGTAAATCCTCAGCCAAAGGAGATTACAATAACCGAACGGTCGAGGACACGAACCAGTCCAACAAACAGCTTTGTCTTATGTTCTGTTTCCAGAGCATAATGAACATTCCCACGATAGTCAACCTCATAGAAGCATCCCGAGGCAGGAACCGTAAAGAAAGTCTATCAGTCTACGCGATGCATCTCATGGAGCTCTCGGAGAGATCATCTGCTATACTAATGGCACACAAGGTCAGGAGAAACGGTCTTCCTTTCTGGAACAAAGACAAAACAGGGAACTCTTCCGACATGGTGGTGGTCGCATTCGAGGCTTTCCAGAGACTTTGCCGTGTCTCGGTGCGTCCAATGACGGCTATCTCAGCGTTGGCTACTATTCATGAAGATATATGTCGAAGCGCTGAACGCAAACGCACCGCTATGGTGATTCTACCGTTTCATAAGCACGTTAGGTTAGATAGAACGTGGGAGACGACAAGGAACGAGTACCGTTTGATTAACAAGAAGGTTATGGAGGAAGCTCCATGTTCTGTCGCGATTCTTGTTGATCGTGGGCTTGGTGGTGCGACACGTGTCGCGTCTAGTGACTTCACGTTGGTTATAACGGTTTTGTTTTTTGGTGGGAATGATGATCGTGAGGCGTTAGCGTTTGCGGTGCGTATGGCGGAACATCCTGGTATAAGCTTAACCGTGGTTCGGTTTATTCCTAGTGAAGAATTTAAACCGGAAAAAGTTAAGGTCGAGATAACCGAAGATCAACCCGGTTCATCAGGGGAAACTAGGTTGACTGATATAGAAGCTATTAACGAACTTAAAGAAAAGTTAAAAGAACCAGGAAGTTCTCAATCTGATTCAGACATCGAATCTCAGATCGTTTACGTAGACAAGATCGTGAAATGTCACGATGAAATTTGCGAGGTTATACAAGAATATTCAAGAAGCAATCTTTTCTTGGTGGGGAAGTCACCGGAAGGTTCGGTCGCGTCGGTGTTAAACGTTGTAAGAAGTGACACGCCAGAGCTTGGTCCGGTCGGGAACTTGTTAACTTCAAGTGAAAGTGTTTCGACGTCTGCGTCGGTGTTGGTGGTGCAACAGTATGTAGAAAAGTGTGATTCTCCGACCGTTGGAGTTTTGAGGAACACCACGAAGGAAGTATTGCCTGTTGACGATTTGGAGAGTCCTTAAGGGGATTGTCTTTTGTGATTCCAAGACTCGAAAGGTCAAAAAATTGGCTTTTGTAATAATGTATGTTTCATACTATTGTAGATACTAATAAATTTGAATATATGATTTCTCTGTGTTAAAAATATTTGATTTATATATGTTGGGTCTCCGTAGCAATTGGGTTACATTAATAAAGAGAAAGTATAACTATAAAGGCCATTATTAGTCAATGGTTTTTGAACCTGATATTAGTCAATGTTTATAGTTATAACATTTAAGGAATTATATTCAATTTATGTGGAACTTCTATAACAGTTTGATACTGACTGTTTTTTTTTTTTTGTAACACGAGATAGAATTAAAATAAATGGCCTCAGGCCCATGTTCAGCCTGCTACAGGCCCAATACAGAAGAAGCTAGCGAGTGTTTTGCCAACGAGTCGGCTTCACAATTAGAAAGACGAGAGAAATGAGAGAAAGAGATAGCGATGAAAGCAGAGGCGATTTGCTGGATATCCCTGACGATACCATAGATCTCCTTGACCTGCATATCGTTGTTGATAGCTCTGATGAGCGTTGAGTTGTCAGAGAACATCTTGAGATTCGAGACCTCGAGGTTCACTGCGGATAGGAGTCCCGAACGGAGAGCCAGAGCTTCTGCGATTAGGGGAGAGCCGATTTGGTTAAGGGTTGCTGTTCCTTGATCGAGTTTTGATCCCAACGGGTCTGTGATGATCCATGCGATTCCTGCTCGGTGTGAGGATTTGTCGTAGGCTGCATCCGATCTACATGATATCACCCTCGAGCCACTGGTTTGATTCGCCCTGCCTCGTTGTAATGTAGGTAAGGAGTTTTTTGATTCCTTCTGGGCCTGGTTCTGAGCTTGTGTCCACTCGCATCCTAACCGTAAAGCTTTTGTCGCCACTTCTTCAGGGGAGAGAGTCCGATTTTCAAACAAGAGGATGTTCCGGGCGGACCAGAGGGCCCAACAGACCCAAGGGAGGATGCTTCCTGAGATTCCAGTTGGTGGGAGGCATATTGTGTTCCTAAATGCCATTACCACCTCCTTGATCGTAAGGTCCGTAGCTAGGTGAACTACCGTTTTCAGGGGAATCAGCTTCCAAACTTTCTTTGCGAAGGGGCATGAGATAAAGGTATGTGTTGTCGTTTCGAGTCCCTGACATCTAATACACGCTGCTCCTGATTGTAATCCCCTGGTCTGTAGAGATTCTCCCAGTGGGAGTGCCTTTTGAATGCAGGACCATAAGAACAATTTCATTTTTGGAGAGCACCTCGATGACCAGATATCCTTTATCCAATCAAAATCTTCCGGACTTGTGATGTTGAGCTTGTGTCCCTTCGTTGAAGCTGCATAGTAACCCGATCTCGTGGTATAAATTCCAGATTGAAGGGGATGCCAGACATAAATGTCTGGTGTATTACTATTGCTGGGCTGCAGCATCTGGATCTCCTGTGCTACTTGTGGTAAGAGCAACTCTAGTCTTTCTTTGTTCCATTTCATGTCCAACGTTAGGAGATCTGAGACGGTTAGGTCAATGGCATGTTCAGGAATAGGTCCGAAGGGTCGTACGTCTTTTCCTAGGGATATCCACGGGTCCTTCCACACCTTGGTAGTTAGACCATTTCCTATAGCCTTCCCCACGTTTCCTAGTAGTAGGTCCCTCCCATGGAGTAGGCTTCTCCATCCGTGTGAGCAGAGTGTAGGTAGTTGTACTTCTAGGAACGATGTGTTGTGGCAATACTTACCTATGAGAACCCTTGCTAGTAAACACTCTGGTTTTGTGAGAATACGCCATGCCTGTTTAGCAAGTAAGGCTTGATTAAATAGCTGAATATCTCTGATTCCTAGACCCCCTCCCGCTTTAGGTTTAGTGATTTTATCCCAAGCCACCCAGCAGATTTTTCTTTTTCCATCCGTTGAGTCCCACCAAAACCTGGTAAGCACTGACTGAATTCGTTTGCATAGACTGACAGGTGGTTCGAAGACCGACATTGAGTAAGATGGGATTGCCGTTAGTACCGCTTTCAGCATAGTCAACTTTCCAGCTTTTGACAAATGTTTAGTGGACCAACTCGAGGCTCTTTGTCTGATTCGATCTACAATAGTGGTGAAGAGGTCTTTCTTCCTTCTGCCAAAGTGTTCAGGTAGACCCAAATATTTACCTGAACCCCCTTCTTTGGCTATACCAAGCATTTCCTTCATTACAACTTTCGTTGTGGCTGGAGTCTTAACTGAGAATGAGATGGAGGATTTGTCGCTATTAATTTTCTGGCCGGAAGCTCTCTCATAGTCCCAGAGGATACTTTTCAGTTTGTCGCAGCTTGATGGCGTAGCTTGGCAAAAGAACATGGTGTCATCTGCAAAGAGTAGGTGGTTGATTCGTGGGCTACCTCTCGCAACTCTGATACCCTGTAAGCTTCCTTCTCGCTCTGCATTTTTACAAAGTCCCGATAGGACCTGTCCACAGAGGATGAATAAGTATGGAGAAAGAGGGTCTCCCTGTCTAATCCCTCTGCTTGGGGTTACTGAGCCTTGTACTGAGTCATTTATTAGGTAGGAGTAGGATACTGTAGTGACACACTGCATGATGAGTTGCACCCACTTTTGATGGAACCCCAATCTCCTTAGCACTTGGGAAATAAACTCCCATTCAACCCTATCATAGGCCTTAGACATATCGGTTTTAACTGCCATTGAGCATCGTGTTTGGGCTTGTGAAGTTTTCAGGAACTGAAGTACTTCATGAGTAATTAGCACATTGTCTGAAATAGCTCTACCAGGAATGAATGCTGATTGGTTTTCTGATATGATCAAATGTAGGACTGGTTTTAGCCGAAGAGATAGGATTTTTGAGATGATCTTGAAGAAGACATTGCACAGAGCTATCGGTCGGTAGTCAGCAACTTTTTTTGCTCCTTTACTCTTTTTTTGATACTGACTGTTTAAACTTTAATATTTATTGTCTCCTGTAGATGTTTTCCTTTGCTCTAGAGTTTTGCTTTTAGGGTTTATGGCGACAATGTTGGTCAAAATGACTATAGTTCGCGTACGATTGAAATCTTCTTCGTAAACGCTATAACATAGTGTTTTTATTTATCAAAACTGGAGTTTGTAATGAAAAACGGTAAATATGTGACATAGAACATTTAAAATTTAACCAAGTTATAACTGAAGTTGTTTTCAATATACCAAAGCCGTCTACTTTCGACATAGGTCTACTTTGATATCACAGGGACAAAAGAGCAGATAGGGAACTAAACCTCATTGAACTGTTTAAAATACCCTCTTGTTTGTCTTTTTGTGCTTTTCATGTGTTAGGAAAAGGAGTTAGTAACAATATTATTGACTTATAGTCTTATACTACTTTTTAACAATAAATATGAGAAAATACGATTTCTTAATTGATTACAAAGTTTTATTTCTTGGTGTGTTAAAATTAACTGATTAAAAGTTTCACGGATGTTTCTTTCACATGTTAGTCTTACGACGAAAGTAAAGCGATAGAGGGAATAACTACATGAGCATGGCCGTATGTATAATTAAATTTTTTTTTCTAAAAAACACAATAATCATATAAAACACGTTAGATATATAAACCTGATCCTTTTCTGTCAACAATCCAAGTATCTTGTTTTTTTTTTCTAAATGTTTTTGGTAGCAAAAATAGTGTTATTCTTTAGTTTATAATGTTTTTGGTACCAAATTAGTTTTTTTCGCCCTATCAAATTCTCTTTTTAAAATCTATCGTTCAACCAAACAAGCAAGCTATAAACGTTAGGTTCTTTTTCTTGTTGATCTTTCGTATGTGTTTGGTATGTGTAGAGTCTAGTGTTACAGCCCAACCACAGTACTGTTGTTTGTCGGGTGGAGTTTTATTTCCATATCTTTTATATTTTCTTTAAACTAAATAAATCATATCACATCATAATAGGAATGTTCAAGGAAAAAAAGTGAAGTATCTAGCTGCTAAGTTTAGACTTCAAGATTAGAATTTGGTCCCAAAAAAAAGATTAGACGTCAAGATACTACAAAACTGGGAACGTTTTGTATTAATATCAAATGTCTAGCGATAAAGAAAAATGGTAATAGCAAAACTAGAATAGTATAAAATATTTGTATATAATTATTATATATTATTTATTTAGATTCTAAACCGATATATAGCTTAGCTATCTGAATTGTTCAAAATTGTTTAGTTGTTTGAACTTGGTTTGGTGATTTATTGTACAAGCCACCTAACTTTAACCATAGGACCACACATGAGGGATGGGCGTTGTAAATCGTAATCTTAAAGCAATGTTTCTAGATAATTTTTCTTTCAATAACTGATTTTTTTAATCAATTTTGGTTAACACTTTCTTTCTGTGTGTCAATTTATATTTCTTTAGTTATCATTAATTATTATACTCAACTTACTGTCTTATCAGCCTTGGACTTTATGCTCATAGGTTGGATCCAACAGTGATCACCAAACGGTTTTGTAGTACTTTGAAAAAGTGAATTTACTTGTCACCAACCCTAGTTTTGATTTAAAATATAAAATTGACAAAACATCAACAACCCATTTAGAAAACCCCTACAAGCTTTTAAAATTCTTTTATTTATCCAAATAAAATTCCCTTAACTAAATCAAGTGAATAACACTTCTATATAAATGGGGTTTACGCGATCTTTATCTTACACATCTCACTAGCCGTCTCTAGCTAACCATGGCATATCTTGTAGAGAAACAACTCCTCAAACCCCTCTTCTCATTCTTCCTACTAGTTCTACTCTTCTCCGACACCGTTTCCTCGTCCCGAAGAACATTGGATCAGAGAAAACCTTGCAAACATTTCTCTTTCTACTTCCATGACATCCTCTACGATGGCGACAACGTAGCAAACGCAACCTCAGCCGCTATCGTGAGCCCTCCGGGACTAGGGAACTTTAAGTTCGGTAAGTTTGTTATATTTGACGGTCCCATAACAATGGACAAGAACTATCTCTCAGAACCCGTGGCTCGCGCACAAGGCTTCTATTTCTATGACATGAAGACGGACTTCAACTCGTGGTTTTCCTACACCTTGGTGTTTAACTCGACGGAACACAAAGGTACGTTGAACGTAATGGGTGCGGATTTGATGATGGAGCCGACAAGAGATCTAGCGGTCGTGGGTGGGACTGGTGATTTCTTCATGGCTCGTGGCATCGCTACCTTCGTGACGGATCTGTTTCAAGGGGCTAGGTATTTCCGTGTTAAGATGGATATTAAACTCTATGAGTGTTACTAACTCATTTATATGTGTTTTGTTTTTGAAATTTGTATTCTGACACAGATAAAATGTGTTACTATTGATAAGTACGTGGTTTTTGTTTTTGGTTTTACAGTTTATTGTATGTTTGTGCTTTATATAATTCATGTTATCCCGATTGTGGAAACCTTAAAGAACAAAAGAATGTTTTCAGCAAATTATATAATTTAGAATGAAAGACGAATTTTAACCCGCTTGACTAGACAAAAATATGAATCGATGTATAGGCTTTTCTTAGAACAAAGAATCGATATATAGTTTTTTTTTAATAAGT